>JBBPLW010000518.1:0-12687 GCA_038089995.1 Tylopilus balloui | reverse complement strand
AAAAAATAAAAAATATTTATTCCATCTTCATTATGTAATGAACTTCTTACGATATGTCACGATTCTCCAATTGCGGGTCACCAAGGGGTGACTCGTACCTTACATCTTCTAATGAGACATTTTTCGTGGCCTGGAGTTACAAAGGACACTTCCGAATACGTTGCTAGCTATGGTATTTGTGCTCAAACAAAAGAAAGTTCGAAGCCACCCGCTGGCAAATTAATACCATTACCAGTTTTAACCAAGCTGTGGGTAGATCTATCCATAGATTTAATCACCGGACTTTCTGTTTCAAATGGCTTCGATTCAATTTGTGTGGTTGTAGACCGCTTTTCTAAAGAAGTCGTATTTATTCCTTGTTTAAAAACACTTTCTTCTTTGGACTTAGCTAAATTATTTAGGGACAATGTTTGGTGTATACACGGTCTCCCTTCTATGATAGTTTCAGATAGAGGACCACAGTTCATTTCCGAGTTTACCAAAGAACTCTGTTTGCTTCTAGGGATTTCCCAAAAACTTTCCACAGCCTATCACCCACAAACAGACAGGCAAATGGAGCGCATCAATAGAGAGCTAGAGCAGTATCTCCACACTTACATAGCCAAGAAACAAGAAGAGTGGGTAGAGTGGCTAAAATTGGCACAATTCTCACACAACAATTCCCTCACAACCACCACTGAAACAATCCCCTTTGCCATCACTTGCAATTACTTCCCTCAAATGGGCTTTGAGGGAGGATCATCTTCGTTGGCAGGAGAATTTGTAGCCACAGGGAAGAAAACCCATAAAGAAGAAAACCCATAAAGAAGTTGAAAATGCCTTAAAGGATGCTAGAGAGAGGATGAAAATACAAGCCAATAAAAGAAGGTCGAAGGCACCAGAATACACCATTGGAGATAAAGTATGGCTATCCACTGATGACCTCAAACTTCCATATACAGCCAAGAAGCTCACCCAGAAATGGATTGGGCCATATGAGATCACGGCAATATTACCAAATGCCGTTCGATTAAAGATTCTGAAGTCCATATGCATTCATCCGATCGTTAATGTCTCTTGGGTTAAAAAATACCGAGAACCATGGGAAGGACAAGAAATCCCACGACCAGATGTGATCGTAGTCAATCAAGAAGGACATGAGGAATTTGAAATCAATTACATTGCAGGATCTCGGATGAAAAAACGGAAGTTGGAGTATTTGGTTCATTGGAAGGGATACGATGAAACAGATAGAACTTGGGAAGATGCCAATAACTTTACTCATGCCCAAGATGTCGTAAACGACTTCCACCACCTCAGCCCCTCCGTCCCCTGTAAACTCCACAGCTTACACATAGACAACTTTCATTCTCTTTTTGCTCCTAGAGGCGAAGATTATACTCGGTTTTCTGTGACTCGCCTGGAATATGAGTCCTAGAGAGAGGATAGTGTAATAATATTAGCCCCTATTTTTCATTTTCTCACCCCTATTCAAAAAACCAAATATTTCTATGAACTTAGACGTTCATCAAGCATTCCTTTCACAGTCATGTGACCTATAGCATGTGACTCTGGCAAAACCCTTTCTTACACATTCATATCCTATGATAGAACTCGATGAACCATCCCAGACAACTTTTACTTTTGTCTGGCTATACTCGTTATCTTTACTTTCCTTATATAGATTTTCACCTTATTTAGATTTTCTTATCAGTGCACAGCATGGTCTGTGCATCTCCACTCAAATGTATATAAACCCCCATGTATGGTCTAGTAGTCCTCAGTCAAATCTACCTGATCATTCTTGGGCTTGCCCATCTGGTTACCTGGACTAGATACCGCGATCCCCTTGAGCAATGCTAGTTCCCGGCGGCACTTGGGTCCCTTTGCGCTATCCTCCCTCACTTCCTCCTAGTCTTTGATTGGCAAGGTGCTCTTTTGCAGCCATTGGTCTTGCACCTAGCATTGGGCCCTGTTGCGATACCACTGAAAAGGCAACCCAGTAGCTGGCGAGTTACACCACTGGCCAAGGGCATCGTTCAAGCCAAGGACATACTCTTCTTTTTTACTCGTTTGTCGGCGTTGGTCTTTGACCAACCAATTTTTGGAACCCCAAGGCTTCGTGCCTTGTTTATTCGTGTTTTCGAGTTTAGTTCCCCTCGCTGGTAGCTAGGTATTAGGGGCAACCCATAACAAAGTACTAGAGTTTATATATGGTAGCCTGCTGCACACAGACCTTGTAGTGTTGAAGATAAGAAGTATAAAAAAGGAAATAAGGATATAAAAGGAAATTGAAAGGTAAGGTATCCCAAGCTTAATACAAAAGTGTGTTGGAATGGTTTGTTGGATTTCTATAGTAAGGTAGAATAAAGGTGGCAATGTTTTACTATGGTCATGTGCCATAGGTCTAGTGATGAAATGTGAAGTGCAATGGTAAGTCCCAACAAACAATGTTGCTTGAATGAATGAGTGTAGCAACTAAGTTAAAAAATGAAAAAATAGGGGCTAGTAGTATAACAACTTGTATAGGAGCAAGTAGTAGGATGATCAAGGCATTAAGCCTAGTGTCCATTAGCATTGACTACTTGTATTTTTTGTCACTCCCTGTTACTTAGATTTCTTTGAACATTTTATTCTCTACTTGTTTCTCTGCTATTGGTCTGTGCACTCTCAGCTATGATATATAAACCCTTGGTTTTCATGTATCTGGGTCAGTTTCCTTTTACTCTTATTTCTTCCTCTTTTTCATTGAGGAATCCAGATATCATTAGTCTCACATATAGCATAGGGGTGCCATTTTTAGTGCTTATCCCCCAGAGCCAGTGAGTTATACTGGTTGCAGACATCAGCAATGCAAGCAGGACTCTTGGTATTAGCCTCTTCTCTACTGCTTTTTCCTCATCAGTAGGGCTAATTTTTTGGAGACCCTTTTTCTCAGAGGAAAAACTTTTTGGTAGATCTTTTATTTAAATGATTCTATTGATGATAGTTGATAAAATCAATAAAAGTCAGATCTATTAGATAGTGCCAAGCATAAGTAGTTGTTTAGCTTTAGCAAACTTATCTTTACCAAGGTTCTTGGTGAATATATCTGCTTTCTATTTTTCAGTATTTATATAGAAGAGTTTGATTAAACCATCGGTAATACATTCTTGAATGTGGTGAACATTAATCTCAATGTGTTTGATTTTCCCTTCCTGAACTGGGTTGGAGGCTAAGAATATAGTGCCCTGATTATCCACATATACAGCGGCTCAAAAAACTGTCTGCATATTTGCATGTTTTACATTAAGTATAATGTAATATGAGAATGGCTAAGTTATGCCCTAAACAATAAGTATATGAAATAGAGTATATACTCTTGGCTTTCTATTGGTCCAAAAATGAAGAGATTTAGTTGAGAATTAATAGAACAGTGGCCATTTTAAAATGACATGTCATGCAGATAGTTTTTTGACTTTATAAAAATCCAGCTATCTAGTACTTGGTATGAGCTTTCCCAGCCTTAATAACTGCATCAATCCTTCTAGGCATGCTTTCTATCCATTTCTGACACTGTTTCACAGATATCCTCTCCCACTCCATCACCACTCTTTCCCATAATTGATGAACTCCTGTAAGAGCACTCTCATATCCTGAGAGACATCTTTTGAGATGATTCCAAGTATGTTCAATTGGATTGAGGTCTGGAGATTGTGCAGGCCAATCCAGAAGCTTGATCCCTTGCTCCTCAAACCACTTTTGAGCTGTCCTAGAGGTATTCTTGAGATCATTATCTTGTTGAAAGATAATGTCATTTTCTGGAATTCCAGATTCCTTCATGCTTTGAAGCAATCCTTCCTCCAAAATGGCCACATATTGTGCTGCATCCATCCTTCCCTCAACCTCACTCAAAACCCCCACACCATTAGTGAACCTGTAATAATACTAGCCCCTATTTTTCATTTTCCCACCCCTAATTCGAACTTGAACAATTTTCACGAACTTAGATGGTCATTGAGCTTTTCTTTCAAAGTCACGTGATCTATAGCATGTGATCCTGGCAAAACCCTTCTTTATACAATCATATTCTACTATAGAACTCGATGAACCACCCCAGACAACTTTTGCTTTTGTCTGGTTACACTCATTATCTTTACCTTCCTTATATAGATTTTCACCTTATTTAGATTTCCTTATCAGCACATAGCATGGTCTGTGCACCTTCACTCAAACATATATAAACCCCCATGTATGGCCTAGTAGTTCTCAGTTGAATCTACCTGATCATTCTTGGGTTCTTCCATCTGGTTATCTGGACTAGACACTGCGATCCCCTTGAGCAACGCTGGTCCCTGGCGGCACTTGGGTCCCTTCGTGCTATCCCCCCCTACTTACTCCTAGTCTTTGATTGGCGAGGAGCCCTTCCGCAGCCATTGGTCTTGTACTTAGCATCAGGCCTTGTTGCGATACCGCTGAAAAGGCAACCCAATAGCTGACAAGTTAAACCACTGGCCGAGGGCATCATCCAAGCCAAGAACGAACTTTTTTATCTTTATGCGATTGTTGGTGTTGGTCTTTGGGCCAACCAATTTTTGGAATCCCAAGGCTTTGTG
Source organism: Tylopilus balloui (assembly GCA_038089995.1). NCBI lineage: Eukaryota > Fungi > Basidiomycota > Agaricomycetes > Boletales > Boletaceae > Tylopilus > Tylopilus balloui. The sequence goes on along the minus strand of JBBPLW010000518.1, from coordinate 8,113 downwards.
CCTTGTTTGTTTTGTTCTTTGAGCTTAGTTCCTCTTGCTGGTAGCTAGGTGTTAGGGGTAACCCATAACACTTAGAATCGACTACCTTGGAACCGCCCAGACCCCAGGGCTAAGGGGTCATTCCAGCTGTTGCTGAAGATTTCATTTTTGTCTCCCCCTCATCGCTTTTAGAGGAGCCCCTAGGAAGGGCAGATTTCCGTAACCATAGTAACCTTCTCTGTCATCCCCTTAGGGATTGATAGTCCATGCAAGGGTCATGCCTTGTTTGTGAAGAGCGACTGGGAATAAAGGGTCAAACCTCCCAGGCTGAGCTTATACTGTTTCATTAGTCCTGCTAGTATAGCGAAGATAGAGCATCGTCGATCAGTAGGCAGAACCCAGGCATATGTGCCTTTGGGTTATAGATAAAAATTACCAAAGAAGTAGTTTACATTACATAAGTAGCCGAAGAAAATGGTACTACCTACAGTCGAAAAAATATTCCCTTCGTCCACTCATGTGTAGACTGCCCAGAGCATGGTTGGAAGATACTGCACAGTAAGCAGCTTGATAGTGAATGAGCGGAGGACAAGAAAATTCCCCAAAATCAGAAAGCTTATCTCCCTTATCACCTCACCTCCCTACCCCCACCAAAATGGCAACAGACATTGCTGCTCTCCTCCAGGGTCTCCGAGATCTGACCTTAGAAACCAAAAATGATGTAAACAAGAAGATTGCCAATCCAGGGAAATGGGACAGTGATAGAAAGAAATGGAAGATGTGGTGGGCAAAGATTAATATATGGGTACTTGCCCAAATCTGGCAGGATAACCACATCCGATCAATTGCAGTCCTCTCCCGATTGAAGGAAAAGGTGAAGACATTCGCCTATTTAACAATGGAAAAATATACCAATCAGGAAAGGCTATGGGAGGATCTGACGGATACCTCCAAGGGTCGTCTTGGAGCTAACGCATGGCCAGACTGGGCTGCACTTAAGGTAGAGATTATCAATTTCTTCCAGGTAGAAAGGTATGCCCATGAGGCATTTAAGGAGCTTGAGAAGCTCTACCAAAATGGGAAGCCGGTAAATGAATTTATCCAGAACTTCAAAATTCTGGTACAAGAGGCTAACGTCACCAACTCCCATGCAGTGGAGTTAATAAAAAAGAGGGTGGACTACAAAATCTACCATCACATCATGGTCAACATGGAAGAAATCAGCTATGATAATATCACAGGCTGGTATGAATCGATCTGATCCATGGGTCAAACTTTCAAACAAGTTCTTCTGGAATGTGGTCCCCCTCGAGCCCCTTTCCATGCTCGCCTGATGCCATCTTCTTCGTTTGTGTCACAAGGATTTAGAAACCGGGGTCCTTGTCCCCTACCTACAATGCCCAGTTTCACAAGAGCCCAAGGTGGTGCTCCATCTGCACCACCACCTGGGGTAAACCCCTCTCTCCCCCCACAGCCTGACACTCGGCAGTGTTATGGCTGCAAACAATTTGGGCACATCTGGCCGGTGTGTCCTCAGAACCCCAATGTGCAGACAAGGAACGTCTCCCAAGCATGGCCCCAACAAAGGGCACAATACATTTGGGATTCTATGTATGGAATGTACATATAACTTCTGGCCCCTGCCTATGCCCCAGCCCCACCAAGTGCTCCATCTGCACCACTTGCATAGGAATACTTTCCTTCCCTGCTGGCAACCAATCTCCCTCTGATTGCAAATGTCTCGGTTCATCGAGCCGAGTATATGTCAGAAGAAGCCAAGGCTTATTGGAGGGATAAGCTTCAAGTTGAGGCCCGGCAACATGCTGCTGAGGCTTTAAAAGGATGATAGATGATGTCGAGAAGGGTGACGTTATCATGGACGACCTTTTACCAACAACAGACATAGATTTTATGAACTGCACAGACTTTGATTTTCCAATTTCTGATTTATTTGTACAAATATATAAACTTTCTTCAATCTGAAAGGGCGATCACGACTTGCGTGACACAGTGCCAGATTTCAAATATAGCATGCTTAATTCCCTTATAAAACAAATAAAAAATTCTGTTATTTATGAAACCCCTTCAGTGGTTTTATGCCCGATACAGACATTATCCTTTGGCGATGAAATGGAAGTAGACATTCACCTGTCATATCTTGGCCCAGTTATTTGGCACCAACTGGTGTTTAAGGCCCTGCTGGATTCAGGTGCTTCAAATACTTTTATCAACTGGGATTTCTGCATTTGGAAATGAATCCCACTTGTAAAAATAGAAACTCCTTTTTTGGTCACCAATGCCAATGGATCTATGGGATCTATTGGTCAAGTGACTCATATGGTTACCCTAATTATTACGATACAAGGACATAGTGAGCCCATAGACGTGTATGTTTCCCAGTTGGGATCTCATCCCTTGATCATCGGGTATGACTGGCTTTACCACCATAATCCCAAGATTAACTGGGTCACGAAAACTATGGGATTTGGATGCTGCACACCCTATTGTAAATTACTTACCTCATGTATGGACTCCAGACACTTCGTAGATAGACATGGACAGATCATGACTAATATTCCACCGCTACCTGCTAACATCAGATCCCAATCTATAGATGCAGGTTTAAAGAAAAAGGTACCTGAAGTTTACCACGAATTTCTCAATATATTTTCCAAACAAGAAGCCAATTGGATGCCAGGACAAAAACCCTGGGATCATGCAATTGAGATGAAAGTCAATTTTGTACCCAAAAAGGGTAGAGTAATACCGTTATCCAATACAGAAATGGAAGAAGTTCGGGAATTCATCAAGAAGGAACTCCACAAGGGCTATATCCGCCCCTCCAAATCCCCTCAAACTTCACCAGTATTCTTTATCCCAAAAAAGGACGGTAAAAAATGTTTAGTCATGGACTACTGATATTTAAATTCTTGTACCATAAAAAATTCATACCCATTACCTTTAATTTCTTCACTGATAGACCAGTTAAGGGGCACAGATATTTTTATCACTTTAGATCTGTGATGGGGATACAATAATGTTCACATCAAAGAAGGTGATGAATGGAAGGGAGCTTTCTTAATGCCCATTGGGGCTTATGAACCCCTGGTCATGTATTTCGGCATGACCAATTCTCCCCCCACATTTCAACAAATGATGAATGATATATTTAATGATATGTACACAGTCGTTAATTTATTTAGATGACATAAATATTTTCACAAAAGGAAAAACCCAGGAGGAGCACAAGGAAGTTGTCAAGGAGATGCTTTGGCATCTTCGAGATAATGACCTTTACACAAAACCTGAAAAATGTTTCTTTTCAAAGGACAAAGTAGACTTTTTAGGACTAGTAGTTTCGAAGGATGGCGTGGAAATGCAGAAGTCGAAGGTAGCAGATGTCATAGATTGGCCTATACCTACCCAACTAAAGCAACTCCAAGGATTCCTTGGACTTTGTAACTACTACAGACATTTCATTTCAAACTTCGCTGATATAGCTAGACCGTTGAATGATCTAACTAAAAAAGACACTCCTTTTAGATTCGATGCACCGTATCTAGCAGCTTTCAATAAATTAAAAGGAAAATTTATGGACGGGTCATTACTGGCCTACCCAGATCCAAAAAAGAAGTTGAGGGTAGAAACCAACGCTTTGGATGTAGCAACTGGTGGCGTTCTCTTGGTCAAATGCGATGACCAATTATGGCGACCTGTGGGCTTCATCTCCCATTCATTTAGCCCCATGGAGTCAAACTACCCAGTTGGAGATAAAAAGCTGTTGGCGGTAATACACGCATTCAAAGAATGGAGATCCTACCTCCTTGGAAAAGAACATTTTGAGATCTGGATGGATCACAAGAATTTGAAATTCTTCAAACAACTGCAAACACTCTCCCAATGACAAGCACAATGGCATGCTTACCTACAAGAATATAATTACTCCATCGTGTACAAACCAGGTTCCCAAAACAGTCGAGCAGACGCACTTTCACGCTGCCCTGATCACGGAGAAGCAAAAGAAAATCCAAATGAAAATATTACAGTACTTCCCCCTTCATTATTCATTAATAATATCTCTATTTCTTCTACCTTTTACGATAAAATACTAAAAGAAACAAAAAATATGGAAAAAGATATGATAAAAGACTTTGAATATGATACGCAGGAACTAGTATTTAAAAACAAAAAAGAAAAAATATTTATTCCATCTTCCTTATGTAACGAACTTCTTATGATATGTCACAATTCTCTGATTGTGGGTCACCAAGGGGTGACTCATACCTTACATCTTCTAATGAGACACTTTTCGTGGCCTGGAGTCACAAAGGACACTTCTGAATATGTTGCTAGCTGCGGTGTTTGCACTTGAACAAAAGGAAGTTCAAAGCCACCCACTGGAAAATTAATACCATTACTAGTTTCAACCAAGCCATGGGTAGATCTATCCATAGATTTAATCACCGGACTTCCTGTTTCAAATGGCTTCGATTCAATTTGTGTGGTCGTTGTTACGATCGACTTCCTTTTTCCACGTCTCTTTCTAATTACTCTTCTCACTTGGAGACATATATGGACAGGAGCTCTTCGCTCCTACCCTACTTGATGGTTACTCATTGTAGGTCCATTTTCTTATCGCGTACTATTCCTCGATCCCTAGGTTGTTCTCCTTCTGCTCTTCTCATCCAACCAACCAGGGTTTGCCTTCCTTCTCTTCGTGGACTATCACCTCCATTAGATAACTCTCTCATGTTATCTACATATCCCCAATCCCCACAGATTAGATAATATTGTTCTTTGTCCTTCCATGGTGTTCAATCTTCGGTACTAGTATAAATACCTGTAGACAAACTCCATGTAGAGTCCGATCTTGTTCTTCTGAATCTTACCTCGCTTCTTGCTCAACTTGATCCCCTTGAGAGCCGTTGGCCTCTAGGACTTAGTCCCTTTGTGTGGGAATCCCTCGTATATCCTCATCAGTAACTCTCCATCTGAGGACGTTGCATCTCTTCGTGAGTACCTCCCTCAGTGGAACGTTAAAATCCCTCGTCGACCGTGTAGAGGTCTAACAGTACCTGAACTTGAACCTGGGTGGATTATCCCTACCCATGATAATCCCTACAGGGCAGTCCCTCATTTTAAAAATCCAATGTGTCCACAGAAGCAATTATCTCTTCTATCATAGGAATATTTTCATAACATAGTTTGAGGGTTTGGAGGTGCTCGCTATCTGACCTTCCTTGCATATTCAGTGATTTGATGTAGGTCTAGAACTCAAACATGGTCTGGTGAAGGTTAGGGGTAGATTTGGATGGTTCTGAGGTAAGAGTTTCAGTGTTCTGAATTCTCTGGGGTTTGGGAGCTAGCATGAAGCTTCAATTGGTTTTGCAATTTCTGGCATTATATCCAGGTTTCCTGCATTGAAGACACAGACCTTCTCTAAAGCATCAAGCTTGTTTGGTTGGGGTTAACTTGGTTAGGGCAATCGCATCTACATCCATGGCATTGGGATCTCATGGACCCTTGGTGTGAGGGCTCATGAAGAATGGGGTGGGTCGTTGTCCCTTAAGAGCAAGGATCCTCATTTTCTATGCATGGAAGGTTTTGGCTTTTTCAATTCACTCATTGATCATAGTGTGGATAGTGGCCATGGAAAGAATCATTTCAGCGATCCATTGATCTATCCCTAAGGAGAATTGATTGATAAGAGTGATCAAATCAGTGATTCCCACTTTGGTGGCCAGATTTTGAAAATCAGTGATGTACTTCTGAAATCCATCATCCACTCTCCCATCTAGAAGACAGAAGGATTTCTGGGAGAGACGACTCAGGTTATGGCAGGCAATGGCTTTGACATCAAATGGAAAGAAGGTGGTTTCAAAGTTTTTGGTGAGTTTGTCAAAGGTCTTGTCTTGAGTGGGGATGTTGGGATCTGCTATTTTGTTATACCACATTTCAGAGAACAACATCCTGCATCCCTTTCCCATTTTGTTCAGAGCAATCATGACCTTCTTGTTGTCGGTGTCATATAAGGTTGGGTTGATAGAGAAGTAGGCTTTCATGGCCTTGATCTAGCACATGGCATTGCTTGGTTCTCCAGTAAAGTCAACTGAGAGTGCTGCCTTAAGTTCAGGGGTTGCCATTGGGGCAGACAATGGGGTTCTCAATGGGGTTATTATTCTTATGGGTAAGGGACTAGAGGGGTTGACTGGGATTGATATCAGGACTCCTATGGGGGTGATTGCTATGTGGGGTTGATTCAATGCTGGGGGAGCAAAGATGCTTGCAAGAGGGTTACTGGGGGTGGTCACTAGAGAGGCACTGGGTCTAGAGTTATGTGGTCTGAGGGATGGTCTGGGATTGTATATTGATGGGTAGATCAATTCAATATGACTAGAGGTAGGGCTAGAAGAAGGGTGGTCTTCTCCTTTGGGATCACTGTGGGTATTGTTACAATTTACTTCTCGCTTTACACTTTGACTATGACTAAGCCTTATCTTGACTCTGGGTTCAAGTCCCAGCAAGTACGTTCATCTTTTCACTTTCAGGACTTCCTTTCCAGAAGGTTCCATCGCCTTCCCGCATTCCCTTTCTATTTTTAGTTTCTTGATTTGTCATCACTTCAGTCAGCATTCTCACACCTGCCCTGAAGTGATTCCAGTACTATATATGTAAACTCGTCGTCTACCATGTATTCCCTATCTTGTTTTTTCCTTTGGAATAACACCATCTCCTCTGGAAACCTTTCGGTTAAAGTCCGAATACTCCTTGTCGCTGTTCGAGACAACCTTGACGGTTCTCGTCACTCATATCCTTGGGCGACTTCGCCACCCTCATCACTCGTCCCACTAGCGGCTTCAAGGCCCAGTAACCCTCGTACCTCGTCACCTTGAATTTAAGGACTACGTTCGCACCTACCCGGCATGAACGTAACAAAAGAACAAGATCTCTACTAGGGCTATCTTTGGTATAGTCCCCTATCCTCACAACGTCGTTCTTACCCAGTAGTTGGCGTTCCCTGCCAGCTAATTCTTCGTCTGATTCTGAGGTACCCACCGAGGAAGAAGAAACCCTTGACTTAGATATCCCGGTTCCTACTCTTGAGGAACAAACCACTTCGCTCAACCTTGCCCATCAGTTGTCGGCATCCTTAGTCATCCCTCACCCCCCTACTCCGCCTTCGCCTACCCCCGTCGCTCAACAACCTCCTCACTTCCCTATACTCCCTCTTCCTCGCCGACCCGTTCCTCCAAAGATGTCTACCAGTAAACCCGTTGAACTTCACATCGGTACCCCCGACGCGTATGATGGCTCGTATGAAACGGCCATTCCTTGGTTAAACTCAGTACAGTTCTACCTGCACGTGAACGCTAAAGTCTATGACACAGACGATAAGCAAATCGCCTTTGCCCTCTCTTACATGACGAAGGGATCCGCCCTATCATGGGCTAACACATTTCGCCAGAAAGCAATATCTGGCACTACTCTGACCTTGGGAACCTTTGCAGAGTACGTGAAGGAGTTCAAAGTCGCATTCAAGCACCAAGACACCGTGGGCAATGCCATCTCCTGGCTTGCTACCAAGCGAATGATCCCGAAGAAAGACGGGACATTTTCTCCCAATCTTACGGAATACATCGCTGAGTTCCAAAACAAAGTCATTCAAGCACAAACCACTGATAACGACATCCTTATTGGGTTCTTTGCCGCAGGAATTCCCACTAAACTCATGACCAGGATTTACTCGATGGACAAGGTCCCATCCTCTATCAACGACTGGTACGAGAAGGCAATACACTTCCAAACCCAATACGAACGGGCACAGGAAGTAATGAAAAGAAATCAATGACCGTCGTACTCGACGTATTTCCCTCATAGAAACAATGCTTATACCACCCAGAAACCCGCTAAAGACCCAAACGCCATGGACGTAGATGCGGTCAAAGTATCAAAGCTCACCCCCGAAGAAAAGAAACGATGTGTCGAGAAGAAGTTATGCTTCCAATGCAGAAAACCCGGCCATTTGGCCACCAATTGTCCGACATTTACTTCACAGGGAACCTCAAGGTCTGCTCCGGCAGAGAAACGCACCCAACGGGTGCGTGACAACGAAGACACCCCAAAGCTGGAAGAA
>JBBPLW010000517.1:0-12725 GCA_038089995.1 Tylopilus balloui | reverse complement strand
GCTTGATGTTCTCCTTTTCTGGGAGGATCTCCTTGATGACCCTACAATTACAACTACATTGCAGTACTATTGTACAATTTGATACATCATCTAATGTAATATCTCAATTGTACTGGCTATCTCCAAATACCCATTGCAACTGTGATTGAAATTTGATCTCAATAATATCTCAATCAGACCTTTAGTATCTCAATGCTGATGTAAGAGTGATATCCTATTTAGGCATTACAATCCATTGTAATCCATTGTAATAAATTTATCAAATTTCCGACATTAATTAGAGCGGTCACTGCAAGACAGGCAGGTGCTCACGGAGATTAGAAGAACGCCGCATGTTGTGGAGCAAGGTCGGTACTTGGGATCGTTCCGCGCCCCACCGAGATTCTGAAAATGTTGGAACATCGATGCTCATATCCAGGAAGACAGCGGTACAGACTGTGACACGGATTGTCCTATGAATGCAAGGTGACTAGGACGGTACCCTTTCTGACGGTGTGGTCCCAAAAACTCTTGCAGTCTTGGAATCCTACTAGTAGAGTCAAAGAGCGAGAGCCGCTTCATGTCGGTGGGCCTGTAGAGGCCCACAGGGTGGAGTACTAGTCGTACATTCTATATGTTGTTCTCGTGGCCCGGTGCTGACGTCGCACAGCGAGGTTGGACATGGCACCTAGGCTTGCCTCTAGTAGTACGATACGCAGTTGTGTGATACTCGGTGGACTCGAGGGATAAGATCGTCCGTTGCTGCTTGTGCCAGTCAACGATCCTAGGTACCAAGCTCTACTGTTTACAAAGTCGGCACCAGCGCGGTTGAAACTGCGGCCATGTCCGATTTGATCTCCACACCATCTCAAACACAAAGCCCAGTCTCAAACGAGGCTTTCGAAGCACTCATAGATCTCCTCGCATCCGATGGTATTGACGAAAGCCCACCGAGACTCCCGGGAGATTATACTCAGCCCCAAGCAAACCGGTCATTGCGAGACGCATCAGGAAAACTGGACTTTGATAAGATTCGTCTAATGTTTGCATCGCAGAACGAGAGTCACCGCGTTTTCGCCGAGCACGAGAAAAAAAATCGCGTGCAGTCCTTGCCTGTGCCTCAAGAAGACGGCGACAGTGAAGATGACCACCAATCGCTCCAGAGCACGACCTCGACCGTTCCTTCCCGTTCGCATGCACATTCCATGTCTCCGAAACACGTCGAACGCCCGTCTGCTGGTCACAGGCGTAGCTCGACGTTCGGAGATCAACCCTGGGTGGTAATTCATGAGAACGCAGCCAAGAGGGTAGTATGTCCTTCTTGTCGTTTTTGGAATTATATACTGACGGTTGTTTCACAGGAGGACGTGGCACCTACGCTATCGAGTCAACCCCTTCCTTTTGACGAACTGAACGCAGCGCTTGCATGTGCCCACGAAGAAGTAAGGTCTCTTCGACAGCGGTACGATGAACTCCAGGCATTTGTTTCTAAGCGCTTGGGAACCGAATTACGGGAGAAAGTCAAGCCTTTGGGCCCCAACGCTGTGAATGGTGACAAAGTTGCACCTGCTAAGGAGAATGGACGTGTCGAAATACCTGATGCGGGTTCACAGCAAGGTGCGATCGTACCTCTGGCCCCTCCGCTTCCACCTTCGGATTTACTTACCGAAATCGCCGACCTCTCCGAGGACGAGGCAAAGAGAGTATTAAGCGTGAGTGGCTTTTAAATTCCATGTGAAATGGAAGCTGAGGGCCGTCTTTTGACTAGGCCCTGGCGCGTTCGTTGAATCTCTCCCTAGGCGCCATAGGTTCGATGGCTGTCCCGTCGTCGACTTTGTCGCCACAACAGGGTTTATTCCCTCCCAACCCGACTCGACAACATGATGTGGCCTCCATTAGCCGTGCACTCAAGTTCCTGGGCACAGTAGACGAGTTAGTGTGGCGGCGGACCTCAGCTCCATCTGGACCTCGTACGCTGCTGCCGGTATTTTCAGAGGAGAACATCGTTGCCCTCATCGCTCGTCTTGAACTGTGGGAGCGGGCAGTCCGGCGATCGTCACGAACTTGATGGCAAGTCCTCTGATCGAAACATTCCGCATCCGCGAGGCTTTGTACTTGGATGCGAGGTTGCATGTGCACAAAAGGGCTGTCACATTGATGCCAACCGAGGATACCCTTCAGCCTGGCCAGCCTCGTGGTTGTGTCGGCTTGATCTGTACTATTGATCTCGCGTATTTATTTTGTATTAGGTAGGCTTTGTAGTTGAGGGTGTATCCCTAATCTAGTCAACCGAGTCCTGGCGCCGCTTGACCAATGATATGCAGGCAATGGCGCAGAGACGGCCCTCGTCGCTCACCGTAGCGGCGTTTCCACCACTGCCATCCTTGCCCGGCGAACTCTTCTCGGATTCGCGCTTTCATGGCTACCAAGGACCGACCCGAAACGTGCGCTTCCCTCGTGCGACCACCGGCGGCGGCGGTACGGTGGCCAAGAGCGAAGACGGCCTGAGGTGTGTAGTCGCAGGAAGAGAATGTTCGTCCACCCCCTCGTTTCCCCTTCGGCCTCTCCTGACGACGGTGTCGAGCAGCCCTGCGCGTCCTTCGTTTGTCAAGCCCAGACGATACCGTTGCAACCACCGAGCAAAGGTCAGCCGTCGGGCTCGGTGGGCATCGTGTCGACCTATCCAAGAACCTCTGGGATGGTAGTGGGCTCAAGATCGAAAGCGCAAGCACCGACGTTGCGTGGTGTAGCGGCAGTCAGTGATGTTCATGACTCGCTCACGGGGACAACTCTGAAAATCACCGACAGGTTATAATAACAAGATACTGACAAGCGCCAGGAACGGCGATCTCATCATGTGGGACTTGGACAAGCCTGGAAGTACCAAGTACGGTACGTGTCGTTCACCGTCTGCGTTCACGATTGACGTGCCTACAGAAAGAAAGACCAAGAATCACATACGCTCTATCAACAAGCTCTCCTGCTCGTCCATGGTCCCGTACTACTGTATCACAGGTTCTGCAGATGGTGACATGCGCATTTGGGTACGTCTGCCTGCCCTTGTGTTGGTGCCGTACATACTGATTCGCGTAGGATTTACGGGACATGTCGCGCTCAGTCATGAAAATCCATCATCCTACTTCCGTTCGATCCCTCGTCTTCTCACCCTCGCCTTCACATCCCTTGCAAGCAATCGTCGGTCTCGACAACGGCTCCATATACCGCTGGGATTTGCAAATGGGTCAACGTGGTCAGCTGGATCGCTTGCCCGTAGCGCATACAGGCCCCATCCTGGCCCTGGACTGGTGCAACACGCCGGCCATGTGCAAAGGCGTGGATAACACTACTACACAGACAGAACGGAGCTGGATTGTCAGTGGTGGACTCGATCACACTGTCAAGGTCTGTCTTTTTCTATCTCACTCCTACCGTGCCTGAACGGGGAAAAGGTTTGGGATCTCCCAGTGTCGAACACTTCATCGCACATCGTGAACAAGCCGACGTATGTGCTACACCCTTCATATCCAATCAGGCATGTCCTTTGGCGGCCCGAGTATCCGTGTGAACTGGCGCTGGTTTCCAACGCAGGGAATGGTGTCGACTTCGTGGGGAGTCCCCGGATACAGAATCCGACACTCAGCCTTTTGTCATCTGCTGCTCCCGTGTCCGAATCGAAAGACGCGGACAGCAAAACAAGCTTGGTAGGCGAGGTGGTCGAGATCTGGGACGTGCGCCGGGGGTGGACCGCCAAGTGGACTGTCGACACGAACGCTTCTGATGGTGGGGTAACCGGTATGTGTACGCTTTTGTCCTTGGCATCGGATCCACGCTGGAGCCATGTTCAGATGCCGTATTCCGTGATTCCCATGCACTCCTAGTTCAGCATGTGTCTGGGACCTTTGCCCAGGTCGACCTGAGACACTCGCACCGACCCATCGATGCAGTACCGAGAGTCGCGTTGTCTTGGAACGTTGTTGGCAGTTCGGATGGGGCGCTCGCATTCGTTGCCGATAAACGAGGCAAGTGGGAGGTGCCTTATGATGATATGTGCGTCAACTTTCTTTCTTTTCGCGTGCTACTCATGTTTTTTTATCATAGCCACCCAGACTGGCACTCGTTGCTCGCAGACCGGAAGACGAGGTTGAAGGCATTGGGCGACAACAGTTGTGTTCCCTGTCTACAGAACATGGGAATGTACGTTCACGTTACACCATCAGCACACACTGGGCCGGACGAGTTCGTGAGGCTTGCTAAGGGATATGTTGTGCCCGACAAGCCAACAAAAAAGAAAGAAGTCTGTGCTTTGAACGCAGAGGTGAGTGCACATTGTTGATCTCAGATAGCTTCGCCAAAGGGAACTTGAATTTGGTATTTCTAGGTCGCGATACGAGCCGAGAAGATACATGCTGCCCAGGTGTGGATCTTGCTAGGTTCTCTTTTGACGGACATCGTGCCGGAGTCAGTTTCTGCTTCGTTGCCAGCCTCAGCCAAGGTGGATGGATCGCCTACGCTCATTCACTCGGCCTCAGCGCCGTGTGCCCTCCCTTCAATTGAAGGTACGACCGTGCACAACACCGGACCCTCCAAACCAGCTTACCGTGCCATGTCTGCCGATTCTGGCATCCATTCCGTCGGACCACCCCACTCTCCCTCTCAATCATGCGTCGGTCACCCTCACCATCATACGCGAACGCCACGTTCAGCATCGGTCAACGGTGCTGCCAGCTTTATTGCATCTACCTCGAACGAGGACCGCAGACATTCACGACATCGTCTCGAGGCCCAACCATCCCCGCCCACCAAGCCACCACCCAACTCGCGTAATCTGACGCCCGCGTCCTCGGCATCGTCGTCACCCCGCCACGTCCCTGCCCCTCTCCCATCGACGCTAGCTCTCCCACCAACAACGACGATGACGCCAACCACGGTCGCGCACAGACGGCCTTCGGTACTCGTTTCGACCGTCTCGCCGGTGCATGCCCACGCGCGCCGACCCTCGGTATACAGCCGCGGCGTGGCGAGCGCACACAGTCTGAGCCCGAGCGCCGCGAGCGTGAGCGACCGGAGTCTGCGTCACGTCGGCGAAGGCGCGCTCGACGACTCGGACTCATCGGACGGCGGGGCGAGCGAGAGCGTCGCAGAGAGCCACGCGGGCGAGGTAGACCACCTCGAGTTGGGGCCGGCACCGCCCAAGCCGAGTGTAGCCAAGGCGCGGAGTATGAGCACTGGGCGGGCGGGGCTTGCACATCCGAGTCCATTGTCGCGGCTTGCGGGTCAGCAGCATTGGATAGAGGATGAAGATGAGGAGGGAACAGGCACGGAGCTGGGAAGGGGAACGAGTCGATTGAAACGGCACGTCGAAGAGGACGATGCGAGCCCGTCCCCGGTATCCTCGGATACAGATGGCGAGCGGAGCGACGACTCGGACGGGGAGGTCCCGCAGCATGCGTTGACGATGAAATCGCGGTCCGGGTCGCGCAAGGGCTCGAGTGCGAGGTGGTTGAAGAGCCGGAGTCGAAGCTCGACGGTGGCGTCGCTCGCTGCGCCGTTGATGTCTCCTGCACGGTCGCCCAGTCGGCCATCGAACTCTCCTCGGCCATTGCATGACATGATCGAGAGGACGGGTAGTCAGAGTAGCATCCAGACGGTCATTGCTGCGTCGATTCGTGAGCAGGAAGAGAACGAGGTGGGAGTAGTGGATTCGGGAAAAGGTCTTGTTGCGGATGATAGCGAGCCTGCGGGCTGGGTAGAGATGAGCCATCAACGGAGGATGGCGGTCGTGGAGGAGGAACGTCAGCTACGGGAAGCGGGTTGGCGCGCGCTGCGAGAGGCATTGGAAGAGTACGCGGTCGAGGTCGGTTCATCTGCCTGTTTTTTGCTGCGAACGGCGCGCGATGCTGAAAAAATGCGATCTGTCAGGGTGACGTCCAAATGTGTGCGATGCTCGCGTTGATAGCTCCTGAAGAGCTGCAGCTGGACCTCGGTAGGAAAATCCGGTTCGTCGAGGCGTACATCGGTGAGTGGGTTGAATTAACTCATCGCACGACTTTTTGAACTGTCGATTGTGCTAGACATGTTGGTACGGTATCGGCTCCACACGTGTGCAGCGTATCTGCGCAAGCATTCTGGGATGGAGGAAGTGCAAAAGACGACCCGCGTGCGTGTTTTTTGAACCAGGGCCACGATCCACCCCATCTCACAGCAAACGGAAAACAGCTTGAGACCGTTATTTACACCGCATGCCGAAGGTGCCGTAAACCCGTGGTCGCAATGCGTTCGCGAAACTCCTTGGTGAAAGCGACGTATGCCGTCTGTGCCACGTGCAAAGAAGCCGTGGTGAAGTGTTCAATATGGTACGTAGGTTTTGAGATCGCAACCTTGATGACGAGGGATTGTTGTATCTGAACGCGTGGACAGCCATCTTCCAGTCCAGACTCTGCTATTTCAATGTTCGGTCTGTTCGCATGGCGGTCATCAAGATTGTTATAGGCGGTATTACATGGAACGTCCGATGACCGATCTTCCGATGCCGTTGAGCACGCGTGGGAGACAGTTGCAGAGGGAGCAGGAGGGAGAGAACGAGGCAGAGGAAGGGCTGGGGGTGAGAGAACGAGAGCGAACGAGGGAAAGGCATATGGCGGGGCACCCGTGTGCGGCTGGATGTGGTCATTTTTGTTGGGCTGCTGTTGGTCAGCGAGATGATGATCAGGATCAGGGGTAGAAGTTGGTCATCGTGTATTTCGGTGGTAGGGATGTATCTGATTCTGGGTATATCGAACGGGGGACTATGTGCGGCTCCGCGACCATGCTCTAATGTCACGGTGTTGATTCCAAATGGCCGTGCAATAACCGATCAGCAACAGGCTTACACTTCGTTCAGCGAATGAACCACTATTGCTCGATGGTTTGTAGCTTATCGTTGGTCCTCATCCACTAGATAGATGATATCGATGGACACTGTTTTCATCCATAACCGGATGGAGACATGGGGCAGGTCCAAAGGAACAGCTACTTTGAGGCTTGATGGTCGTTTGGGTCGACAGAGACACTCGGACTATTGTACAGGAGTATTCATCGGAGGCTTGTCCATCGTATGCAACGCGCCGAACTTGAAAAATATATGGCGGCGCACTGTGCCTTTCGGATGGATACCCAGCGAGCCAAAATTTCTTGCGGTATTTGAGTAAGTCCCTGTCGATTAGTGGTTAAATCGCCACGTTGTGGATCTCACAGTACCGTGGCGCCGCAGGTTCAATTCCTGCCAGGGACATTTTATTTTGTGCCAACCAAGCAATAGCCATCGTTGTCGCGCTAGGGCCACGTCGGTCGAAATGAACCATTCCGCAGGATGATTGATTTCATCGATGAAGTACACGTAGTTTCCTCTTAGGATGCATATGTCAGACGCCATGGTGCGTAGGCATACGTAGGTCGGTCAGAAACGTTGGTTATCCCTATTCGAGCCAACTCCTCGGTTCCTTGAGTATTTTCACCATTTCGGCTTCTTCTGTATTTTGGTCTTCGGCCCCGAGTTCGCTACAATATTCCCACCTCGCCTCGGGAGGCATTCCTACCAAGACGTTCTCGGCCTTGACGCCAGGCGCAGCAAGCCCGAATTTGGTGCCTCTGTCAACGACGAGGTTGAACTCGACGGCGCGGCCACGTCTGAGCAGTTGCCATCGCCTCTCGAGAGGCACGAGGGGCTCGTGCATCCGCCTCTCTAAAATGTCTATGAAAGATGGCAAGAAACTGTCCCCGAGGGCTTTGACGAGCCCAAACAAGGCATCCTGATCGCTCAAATGCGCGATCGTGTCTTCTGACAGCGATGCGCCGCCAGCGGTTCGGAGGAGTAACGCGCGCATGGCGTCGGAATCCATGTCGTCGAATCGGACTCCGCCAACTCCTCTGTGTTCGTGCCTGTGCGGGATGAAGAGGTAGTCGTCGCAGGAGGACTTGAAGGTGGAGTAGAGGGAAATGGCTGTTTGCGCGGCGTCGCTCCACGTGTCGCAGGCAGTCTTGAGCGTGCTGTGAAAGTGACGGAAGTCGTGTTCGTTGACGTAGGCAGGCGTAAGATCAGTGATGACGCCGAACCACCACGCGAGGATCGTAGGCCCGCTATCGTCGGTGTCGCTGGGCGTGGTTGGGTTACGAGGAGAGGGAGGCCCGTCGAGAACTTCAAAGTAACGGTAGTTGGCGTGGACGCCTGGAACGCGGGGATGACGGGGGTGAACGATAAGACTGAGGCCTGCTGCGACGAAAGGGAGGCTCTTGTCGATGTTCTTGAGGGCTGCGTGGGCTGTGCTCATCTGCTTGACGGCTGCTGGCGGAAGAATGCCGTTTATCGTCGAGATGTTGACACCGGCTTTCTCGATGGGGTGATCTGCTCCGATGGAGTGTCAGGAGGACGTGCGGAATGATGGAACGTGCTCACTGTCGGTAGATGTATACGGAAAGGGCGGAAAGGTGCAGGAAAGACCACCTCCGCCCTCGTCACGGGTCCATGGTTCGCGCCTCCACGTTTGGCCTGAGCCAAATGCTTCAAGCTTGGTCACGATGGCCACTTGCAGCTCTGTGATATAGTCGGTCACGCGCTTGTGCATGGGCTTGGGAGCGGAGAAGGCCATTGATCAGAGAACGAGCGGACTAGATGACTCACCGGAACCGCATGGAGGTCCTTTTGGGAAGCTGACTTGAGTAGAGACGAAGTAAATGTTTGTCAGTCCCGGACTTTCAACACGTTCCAGCTCACTGACAGATGGATCCCGATTCGCCATGGGAGGAAAACCCCGTCGTGGACCACGTCCCAGAGGTTGAATGGACCAAAATCACGTCAGAATTCACCAATGTAGGCTGCAGTCGCCTCTCGTCGCACTCGTTTCACTCGTTATTACAGTCCGGGTACCGGGAGGGCATCATTGCAGGCAAAGAAGCCTTCTTACAACAGGGATTTGACGCTGGTTTCGCCAACGTGGGCGTACCTCTCGGCCGAGAGCTCGGTAATCTTCGTGGTGCAGCTGCAGCGATTCGGTCCTTCTTGAACTCTCAGCGTCCCGACTCGCTTGAGCTCGAAGAAATCCGCAACATATCCTCCCTTCTCTCCACCATACAATTCTCCGATATCGCACCCCGCGATCTTGAAGCTGAGCAACATGCCAAGGAGCACCTTGGCCTCGACGATTCAGCCATCGTCGAAAGCACCGACTCGGGGCCAGAGACAGCACCACAGGAGAAACGCTCGATGGCAGACATTGCCAAACTGAAAGAGAGATTGGCCTTGCTCAGCACAAAGCTTGGTCTGCCTGCCCTGGCTTGAAATACGAGGCTGCCTTCGGTACCATCATCCCAAGCTTCAGAAGTGCGGCTGCCTCAGCGGAGTCCAGGTTAACGCAAAACACAATGTCTCAATTCTATCTATACCCCACTGTCGGCGTGCTCGGATACTTTACGGTTTGACGGAAGTCTGTCGGAGGTCTTGCCATGCATGACGTGTAATTTATATAAACGGTTCGCTGGGATGTGGTAGCAACTTTGTGGTTCAGAGGCAAGAATCCTAAATCAAACCTCTGCATTAGCGTTATCCACTAACCGCGTTTACCAGTGCGCACGACACTACCAGTGACCTGAAGTCAGACTAGAAACTGCTATTCTGTCAAGTTTCCCAAGAGCGACCCCAAGGTAATTCCTGCGGATTTTTTTGATCATGCAGCAGTCCATCCGAAGGATGACCATGTAGGCTCCTCTACAAGCCACGTCGCAGATAGGACCTGCTATCGAAGGAACGCTTTGCACTCCGCCATCTCACGCTTTTGTGCCATATGGCAGCAGTGTCCTCTTTTGATGCTTTTTGTCTAATGAGTGCATGTTCACATCGTCGGCGATCAATTGTTATCAATGCCTTGCTTCCTGGGCCGCATTGCCCGTATACAACCACTTTAACAGCTCCCGCTTCGGGGTGATCATCCTTAGTCCCGAGGAGGTCTTGTGGCACCACCTCATTCACTTCATTCATATCTTCCATGAAATGTACGGACTGAAATCAGCTGGGGTTGTCGTATTTAATCCCGTGTCATGAACAGCTACTCTGGTAGCTCTGTGGTTCCATTTCCTTGGTCTGCTTTCGGCGCGATGTTGTCCTTTCTCTCCTGCGTAACCGCATCCCTGGCTCTTTCTTCTTTGTCTGGATCAGTCCATGCTGCTTTGTTGGCGGAGAAACTGGACATCATACTCTCCCTACTCGTGACCTCTTAAAGAGGACTACACCAGCTGCGCCTTACTTTGTGGCTTACAATGACGAGCGGCCTAACCCGTTTCCCCTGCATCAGATCTCCAGGTAAGCAAACGTTTACTTCTCTGTCCACGTTCCTATCACCGACCCTTACGCACGCAAGGGATATACCGTTTTGCAAGTGCTTATCAGGTAGCGTTTGTGACACGACTAACTCATTTCCAGTGCTCTTTCCTTTTTGTCAGCCTCCGGTTCGGTCGACGAGGCTCAGAACTGGTAGAAGCTGACAGCCAGCGAGCGTAGCTCCTAGTTGTCAGAGTATGACGCCCCTGGAATTTCGCTCATCGTTTCTGCATTTGGTTCCACCGAGACGCCGATGTCGTCGAGGTACAATCCGGTGAGCACGGCAAACACCATGGCTGCCTGGGTGGTCAAGTACGGGCTCCTGGGTATCGATGTCGACTAAGAAGTGTTACCTGAGCACTTTTTCGTTGAAGACGTGACTGTAACTTATAAGGACGTCTGACACAGGACTTCACGGCGTTTAACAATGGAAATAGCGCTTTCGGGACGTGGCTGATTGGTTTCACCCGGCAGCTTTGCACGCAGCTTCCCCAGGGAGAGTCATGTCCATCAATCGCTTTTCTTGTATCTCTTTCGACAAGTCTGATATGTTTCCGGTAGCCTTAGCACTGTGGTAAGTTCCACCGCTGGGTCGATATGAGCTGAACTGAACATAAGGTTCTCTTCCTCCATGTGGTCCGGAGGAGGATACCTCGCGGTCGACCGGAGCGTAGGATCATTGATCGACTGAGTGAGTAAATATAACTTCATTTTTCTGCGCTTTGCTGATCGGGTGCTCGCTCAGTACAACGTCCAAGTACGTTCAGTGATGTATTCCATCGACGATCAATTGCTAACCTTGACGATCTGCAATCTAGTTTTATAACCGTACGCAATCGAGTCGAATGGTCTCAAACGAGACATGCTAATGTTTTTTTTGCTCAATACGCAGAGGGAGTGACAGAATACACGACATGCCCTGGTCTCCTGACAGCCTCTTCGTTGACCTGGCTCGAAACGGCGCTGTTCCAGATCTCTGCCAATGGCGTCTCGCTCGACAAGCTCGTGATCAGCAAACTAGGCACGAGCTCGGACACAAGCAACGGATACATGGACCCCTCGACGCTCGCATCGTGTGTCGCCGAGGCTGCTGCCAAAGGGAATAAGTCCTCTCCCTCTCCTTCTCATGCATCAAAGAACGCGTACTCACTCCAGGCCTGTGTGCCCGTGTCAGATATGGGCGTGATGGTGTGGTAGGTACGTCCCCGAATTCCGTCGCTATCCAAACGAACCTGAATTTGTCGTGCACGACATACTGTGGTACCCTGATGCGACGTCGGCCTGGATCAAGACCGTCCGGGGCAGTAGGTGGCCCGTTCATGGTTCCCCGCACCAACGACCACGACCACGACCATCCCGTCTCCCACGAGCGCGGGGAGCTGTACAGGCGTCTCTGCGTGGGTGGACAACGTCCCCGTAAGTCGCCGCTCGACCGCACGGCACCCCGAATCGATGTTGCTCGTTTTGTCATTCTGTCGTATAGCATGTCAGCGGGGTCCAGGTCACATACGAGTAGGTCTATTGCGCCCTTTTTCGTTCCTCGTCGTTGTGCGGAAGTTGGGGGGTACTCGGATTCTGATACACCCCGCCGCTTTCTTCCGTGGCGACCTTTGGACTGCTAACGGGTGGGGTGAGGATGAGGTTCCAGGGGGTGAGTGGGCGTTTTTGGTTGTTCCAATCTCACACTTGTCGCGCTGGGATTTTCTGATGCACGTATCTGTGACGTTCAAGCTTCCTGTGGTGCCTGGACCGACAACGGTCCGTGCTAGAAGTCACGTTGACATACGACGAAAGTGGATACTGGAATGAATGAACAAAGGACGACAGAGATGTTTGAACGAATGTATGATTGTGGGAGCGAGTATCAGACTCGTGTTTCACGACATATGACGTCTAGTAAGTCATTGGAGGGGGGAGGAATGCGCATTAAAGTGAGTTCAAATATGACCAAGTACTATGGACGGTGAGACCGGCGTTGAGCATCATCTGAACATCACAGTACCTGCGCACATCCGGATAATCGAAGAAAGAGAAGCCTCAGAAACAATGTATAGTATTGCTGCTGGTCGGATGCCGATGCAAGGTAGTGGCAGCCAGTCTGAAAATCAGATCACCGACGCACCGTTTGGCAGTGCGCTGTAGGACAATCATGCCGTACATGAGAGAGATCGGGATGTCAAAGTTATCCACGAAAGCTTTCTGGATGGTGGAACATCCTGAGCTGCTCGTCGCTCGTTAGTTGGACGCCGATCTCCAAATTGATTTTCGAGCCGCGGGAGCTTTCTGGCGCTGGGGAAAAAAAGGCACGTCATCGGGGAATCTCCTTCTGGGAGACTCTCATCAGGTCGAAGGCAATGTTGGCTTTGGTGACCGATGCCTATTCTGTGACGTTGTGGAA
>JBBPLW010000516.1:0-12844 GCA_038089995.1 Tylopilus balloui | reverse complement strand
GTGAAAATGTTACTGGAAGCAAAAGACGATACATTGTAGAATGGCAGTCTCTTGACCACCTCGTGGGAACACAATGAATAAATCAGCATTAGAGATTGACCTTGTATCTTGGAACTGTGGGATAATCAGAGTAAACAATAGGACACACGTTACTGATGTAACCCACATTACGCCGATCAGGGGCCACAGACTTGAGAGCTAACTATCATCTGTGACGGGTGATGGAAGGACACCAGCAAACGTGGCATGGCCCCATGAATGAGCAGAAAGATTCAACACCTCCGAGACCGAGGCTAAATTGGTGTAATCCCACATCTGGAACCCAGAAGAGTAGCCAAGGAAGAGAACATGCCTGCAAAGCCGGGGGTCAGGTCATGCATGTTCACGAGTAGTCTGCTGGCATAGAATGAGAGTTGCATCCTTACTGAGGTTTCGTATCAGGTTGAGATAAGCTGTCCCACCGAGACTATGCAATGTTATCTCCTGGGGCAACCGTAGGGTATGCCATCAAAGGATGATTTCCATGAACATTATCCTTACCCTCTAAACCAAGAATTTCCATTTGCAGTTCAGGTGAGCCCACCAGCAGGCCTCTTGCTCCCAAGAATGGCTGACCTGACAACGGAAGCACTCGGTGCCTATCGGACAGACAGGTACCTGGCAAAGACTCGTTCTGAGGAATGAGGGGATGAATGTCCTACGTTAGGACCATAAAGTTCCCAAATAAAACAGTATCGAGACCCAGGGCGGAGAAGGTGCTGCAATTGGGACTGGGATGGAAGTCGGGACGTAGTTGTAGAGAAGTTCTCGAGCATGGTGGGCTGGCTAGAAAGAGTGAATTCAGTAAGCTGATCCATATCTGATCGGAGACCGTTGAAAGGGGAAAGGACTGTCTGAGGGATGCGTGCAATGATCCGGCATATACAAATATGGTACACATCAAGGAGTAGGCGCTTGAGGCAAAGAGGAGGCAATCAAATAGAATATCGTAGTTGCGGATCATGGACGACATCGAAAAACAACTCTGGGTAAAGAGCAGACCGCTCACCAGGCTAGCACGGGGGATCTAGTTTGACCCTGGAACGTGGGTGGCGACGGAGGTAAGGGACCGCAGGCCAAATGAGGGATGGGTGACACGACTGAGGTCGGGGTGACAGAAAGGAGACGACCCTCACGTTTGGTCGGAGGGCCATTGTCGTTGTCAACTCAGACCTCCCGTTGCATATGACTGGGAGGCTGTGTGTTCAGAAGCTCGTCAAATGGTTCATTGAGACAAACCCCCTGTTTCTTCAACCAAAGAGAGAGAATTATGGAGCTGTAATAAAGGGAAAGGGATTCTGGAGTAGCCGGATGAACATTGGAGGTCTGGCTTGCTGTCATTAATGGGGTCGAGTGTGAACTAGAGAACTAGAAAGTCTGTCCTTTGTAGATAAGGGGAGGAAAGAAAGACGATAAGAGCACCTGGGGAAGGGGGGAGTCAGTCCGAGTCGTTGCTGTATGGGTTCAAGGAACAGGACGGCCTATTGGGTCGTAACCGAGTCATCTTCCTTCAGCATAACTTCAATGCATCATAACCCCCTTCATCACTCGGAGCTTTAAGTTGTTCGGAACCAGCCACATTCTGGAGACATGCCAAGTTTGATCCAGCACCAACGTTAATTACCAGTGCTATGCCTCGCTCACCCTCCGATCATAACCATGCCAGTGGTCTTGCACCCACAAAACACAGCTTACATCCCAGAGAATGATTCTTCCCACTGTTGGCCTTGTTACTGCGGAAGACGGCAGAGAATTGAGCATTAGTCGTCACCACGACTAAGATCTTTGGTCCATGTACTCCCGCTGCACTACTCATCAGAATCTGTGTCGCCACCAAAGTTGTGGCGGAGGCATGTCGTTTACGGCTCGCGGATGTGATATGGTGAAGGGCCTATTCAGTCACGATAGCGTATATTATTTGACCGTGTCACAGCTCTTGCTCTCAACTCGAACCATCTCCTCATGCTCGCCCTCCGTTGCGCCCTCAACGACCCTGACCATTGTCAAGAAGTCGTCTCACACCGTCTCATCTTTTGCGAAACCGCCCAACAACTGCCTACAGAAGACCTCTTCCTCGACTGCTGGCCCTGCAGCCACTACCTCCCCTATCGTTGTGCTCGCACTGAAAGGCGGGGGTTGGCAGAAGATGCGCACCGCAAGCATCGCTCCCGTTTTACGATTCGGACGTACCGCACTCAAAGCCATGCCATTATTACAAGGTCGCGTTTGTCAATGGCGCGTGTCTGGGAAACGGCCAGGACAACGCGATGGCTGGCATCGGCATCGCATTCGGTACAAACCCGATGAAGCAATTTGGGGCTATCCCGATCGACGACGAGATCGACCCTTCGTTCGATGTCGAGCATGGTTGTTCGGATCCGAATCGCAGTTCATTTTCGTGGCAGGTCGTGAGAGGCATGGGCCTTCGTAGTCGGTGTGCGATCCGTGGGGCATAAAGGTTTGGTCACTAGTGGTGTCGCGTGAGCGCGCTGAGCTGTGTTAGGGGTCGCTGGGGCCAATGATCGCCGGTAAGTACTAGCATGCAGCAGGGCGTTCGAGTCGTGGGCTGCTGCGTGCCTAATTTGATGTTCGTGATCGATAATATAGATCGTTGCGCTATACTGTAGTAGTGCACGTGAGCTCGATCCCCTATCCCGCCGCCCGCCTCCGCTGCGGGCTAGGGGGACGAAAAAGAAATCGTAGCTGAGATGTTCACCCCGTCTGGGCTGAGGAGATGGTGCCCACCGACCCGCGTTCAAGTTGTCGGGCGTGCCGATCGGGAGTAACATTCGTGCTCGACGTCGCGTGCAGAGCTTATCCCCATTGACAGCGTCGAGACGATTGCCACGGATGGATGTGACCCGACGTCCGATCATCTTGTTCATGTGCACGTATGCGTTGTGACGCCATCATCGTTTGTTTAACATGGTGAGCTGATATCCGCATGTGACGCCCTAACCATCTCTCTGCCTTGGCACGTCTTTTTTCGTCATCAGATCTCGTGCGCGAGAGAAGTCCGCGGTCTCGCCCGTGTGATCGTGGGATCACGACCCTTATCACAACGGATCGTCGACGTATCGTTCGGCCTAGCTATTCATATCACACGCTCAATCGCAGGATTGCAGGTCCCCATAGCATTATACATCGTCCAAGACGCTTATCGCGCACGACTGCTGACGTGTACGACCGAACGCGGATGTAGGATGAAAACAAAATTCAGTCTTGCGTGAGTATTGGCATGTGCTCATCGCCCAGAAATACGTACCACACAATCAATACAGCTTGTCTGAACCAGGGAGCAAAGGAGTGGTCATGATGTCCGCTTCACAACGTTGTCGCTTCCTTGATTTCTCGTGCTTACAACTTACAAACTGCCTAGGCTACCGTGTGTACAGTGCTTACCTTGCGCCGTCTTCAAAGTGACAGCAGGATTGGATAGGTGACCCGCGGTGATTCAAGTAGTCTCCAACGAGATCCAAGGACCAAAACTAGTTTCGATACTTACCGTTGGCACAAAACAGTTGGGTCCTGCAATTTAGTATAAACGTCAATCCCTCTCGCGAAACAATGTGCAATAATACCTTATGGATATGCCCATCAGTCTCATACATCCTGCTTTCATCGCATAGACCGGACAGCTGTACGAAACATAATGTTATGTCTCTCCCCGCCGAAAATTGTAATATTGTAGCTGAAGATCAAAGGGCAGCCAATGTGTTCACTTGTTCAGGTGGCCGGTGCTATGAATGACCGTCGGATATTCTAAATCCTATGCCCCGAGCGACCTTGAACACTTTCTTCCGAACCTGCCTCGATACTCACCCACTCGTCGTCTTATTCATCATCGCCCCGGTCGAATATTCCAGAGACCGCCGCACATATCCACATGTACCCCCTGCTCACAGTCGTACATCATCTCAGCGCCCATCGCGCTCGTGAAAATTCGTCAAATGATGGAGTACAGTGCGCGAGGGTGGGGAAGCGGTGGATGGACCAGACAGTTCGTGCATCGATCAGTCTTGATGTTCGGGAATGTTAATCAATCATGTCTCGTATGAACACGAGTCTATTCTACCTACACATGTGTAGTCAACATCATGAATTGACGACACGAGGGAAAGTGAGAGGAAACGAACTTGGACAGTCCGGGCTCTGAATGATCCCTTATCCCGTACACTGCAGGTTCACCCCATACTTTGACTGCCACGTCAGCTTTTTTCCCATCCTATTCCACCATTATCCGTGTTACGCCCACATTTGACCCCACTATCCGAGCCTTTATCATACATGCGCAGATTCTCGAAGTTGAAAGATACGCACAACTTGCCCGTCCTCGGGCCCAGCTACTCATAGACATGAGGAAACCGGCGATGGTTTTCTGATAGGACGAAGAGCGGCTGTTTACAGGAAGCCTTACATCCAGTCCGTTGACGTAAGAGGTTGGAACTGACGTGTTGTGCACGGGCTAGGCGTCTCGCTTATCTTCGGCATCGCGTCGTCAGCCAGAGTCGCACCTCGGAGATGGGTAGACGGGTCATGTCTGTGAGCATAATCACGATCATGGTTTCCGCTACTGGCTGCATGCGCACGCTTCACGAAAAAGACGAGATTGCTCTCCCCGTTCATGACGGAAGCTCGCTGGCCCCCCTGTGTGGAGAGAAGACACCGCGTCAGGTCTTCGCACACGGCTGGCGATGCATGAATAACAGCAAGCGTACCACGACGCGACCCAACACGCATACTTGGCTGAGATATTACGCCTAACAATTGCATAGGGTAGCAGACGGTTGCTCCAACTTTGGTGGCAGCTTTTCCAAGGTTGGCTTGCGAAATACCAGACGTGATCTAGGAAATTCGGACATGAGCCCTTAGCTGCCTTCATGAGTCTGAACGATATGGCTGGACAGCGACGCTGAAATATAGAATAGATTCGACCAGGATCAGGACATCACCTAAATCCAGCGAGTCTGACCGACAGTACTTCTTTATGAAACTCCAACAAGCATGGAAAGGGTACGTCCGCGGAAAGATCGCGAGGAGTAGAGGGGTTTGTCGCTCTAGAGCGTAGTATACGATCCACCAAAATGGAGAAGTGCTTTTTGGGACTCACAACAACGTTGACCAAATCGTAGGAGGGTAATGAATGAGTATCAGAGATCGACCTCATATCTAAAAGCTACGTATCAGGTGATCTGCGCAAACGACGGCATGCAGATAATTGCAGTAACTTACATACGCCGATCAGGACCTCGGCGCAGACTTGAAGGGTGGCATCAGAACCCAAAAAGCTGAAGGCCTTCAGTAGGAAGGCTCGATTTTTCCGAGACGCAAGCTATATTTGTGCAATCCCACCGATCTGAAATCCAAAAAGAGCAACCGAGGAAGTGCACAGCCCAATGAGGGTGGGATCGATAACGTCTCTGACGAGACGGTGCGTCAATAGGTTTCTTTATAACTGGTGAGTAGAAAGCCCGGTGCACAGCGAGAGAAACTCGCGCACCTACCATGACCCTGGGACAGAACGACATTTCAATTCCGTTGATACACTATTGCATATGGGACACGTCTCCCATAGTTCTTGTTTACATTGGAGGCATAAAAATGCGCGTGCCAGACTTCTGCTGCAGGATGTGCATGAGCGTCGTCGGCTTTTCCCGAGGGACCATTGCACACACGAACGACAGCTTGAACTTGAAGTACTGCAACTCCGAGTCTAAAGTTCGCGCGCCAACATCTGTGCACAGCTCTCGGTCCAGAAAAGTATCAACTGGCAACCAATTCAAATTGGCTCCAAGTTGTGAGTTTCAAGTCCCATCCGATCGTTGCTCAGCTGCGGATCGATCAACTCTGAATGGATCTGACCAAGAACTAGCAAGTATGAAGCAAACACAGTGTACATTGAGAGTGTTATGCTTTTCGGCCGGGGTTTCCGACAGGAATGAATAGAAGCGCCTCATGAACTCTTGTCGATTATTGGTTGGTGGCCATCGATAAACGCCCGTCCATTGTGCTGCGCTTTTTCGGTTCACACGCAGTCGACATCTTGATACTCTCACTCCGTGCGATCCTGAACATGGATAACGAGTCTACTATCGAGGAGATCCTGAAGGATATTCCTAGGTAAGCATTCCAGATCTCTTGGCTCCCAACATAGCATTTCTCATCCACTTCGTAGATTCTGTATACTGTGTGTTGGTTGTGTCAGTCGCTAGTACCGCGCATTCATTGTTGCTTGGTGCTGATGGTTATGGCAGGCGGGGGTTGGAAAGTCATCTCTCATCAACCGTGTGTTTGGGATAACCGAGGCAGTAAGTGACCGTATGCTTTCGTCCCAACTTGACGCAAGACGGCTAACCTTGCCTCAGAAGGTGTCCGAGTATAACCCTGGGGAAGCATCTATTGAGCAAGAATTCGTTTCTGAAGAAAACAAATACTTTGTTTTGCATGATTCGAAAGGGTTCGAAGCTGGAGATAATACGAACTTCAATCTTGCAGCTCAGTTCCTCAGAGAGAGACAATGCAAGCGGCTCTTGAGAGACTGACTTCATGCAATATGGTACGTCGCCATATGCAGCATCTAGGAAAACTCACTATCTCCAGGCTGTGTACAGAGACACCACGATCCGGTGGCCGAGTGCTGGAGGAAGGCGACAAGAAATTACTAGCTCTGGCCCATGAACTTGGAAGTTCGTTCTTTCCAACTCGTATCATGTGGGACAATCACTCACTATCCTGCAACTCTGCGCATTAGCACCGGTTGTCATTGTCTTCACAAAGTATGATCTGCTTGAATGGTCGAAGGAATTAGAAGAGAAAGAAGAGGACGACAGAATGGATGAAGAGACGCTACGCGAAAAGGGCAAGGTGGGTGCTAGCAACGCCTTCGCAGCCTCTGTTCTCTCTCTCGACAAATCAACGGCTTGGCTGAAAATTCCCACACCTCCTTACATGAACATTTCGGGTAAGTAGGAACTCTTGTCGAGGTTATTGCTTGTCATTAATCCAGCTTAGTCGAGCGAGGATATGAAGGATCCATTGCCAGCCTGGTCGAGACGACTCGTAAGATTGTTCACGAACGGCTCAAAGGTGATGCATGGGTGTTATGGGCAATTGCCCAGCGAGCCAGTTTGCCAGTGAAGATTAAGGCTTGTGTTGAGTAAGTGCCGCTCTTCAACTTGGTTACCAGATACCTAATACACCTTCGCGTTACAGCAAAGGGGTCAATTGTACGCACGTTGAGCAATTCATGCATGAGCTCCGGTCCTAACTACCCAGCAGTCTACTATCGTGCTCTCACTGGAAGTATTCCTGGTACGGGGAAGATGTTACTGTGGAAATGTCTTGCGCAGGTGCATCAAGATATCATCACTTGTTGGAACTTCAAGGATGAGACCGAAGTGAGGCAAGCTCTTGGATACCGAGAGTCACTGAATAACGGCAACAGATTCTAGGTGGAACGGAGTTTAAGCAACTCATGTTGTATCTCGTTCAAGACCTTCAATCCCACTCCCCGGCCACTCCGTTTGTGCCATTACCTTACGTTCGTGTTGTTTACTTATGGATTCTCAGTGTGCCATCTATCGATATCATCGCACACTTTGTGAGCTTGATGAAGGCCAGCACTATCCCTCTTGTGCCGCCAGTTGCTATCCTTGGATTAGCGTATTTCTTCGTGAAATGGCTCTCGAATGCCGTCTTGGAATGCATGTATGTGCTCAGTCTACCCCTGCAGCGGACTCCTAATGAATTTTCTTTGGGAGACCTGAAGTCGAGGGTCTGCTCATGGCGTACACCATCGATCTGATTTCAGTATTGAAATCATTGTTTGACTTTACGTTGAAACCTGATCTAGCTGGTACGACAAACTGGGAGGTGCTAAGGGAAGCCTTCGAGAACTATGAACGGTCGAACAGACGGTCGGAAATCCATGGTTACTGTCGATCTTTGAACGGGAGCAACAGCCGCATCCTGACACGGGAAGAATTCCGTGAGACGATCGAGAAGCTGTTGGATGAATCGTTAGGCGTGGAGTTCGGATCCTCCGTTGTTTCGCAGACTCTCTGCAAAATGGTTGTCTTCCCTGCATTTGCCCGACCGACGATAAGGACTCGGAACTTGATTCCGGGAATACGGAAACGAGGTGGCCCTTGACTCATTGGAGCTGGTGGCGATGGTCGAAAGGTCGGCGTTGAAACGAGGAATGAGCGAGCGAGGGGAACACGGCGTGAATGCGGTCGCTATCGCGGCCCCCGTTTCACTCTCCGACTCGGATTGTTCCAAATGGTCATCGACCAAAAAGAGTGGGCACGGCCGCCAGCCTCGTGTTGGACTCGGATCACCCTCGGCCGAATCTTGGTCATACAATCAAGCTGCTCTAGGAAGCGAGTTGTCGACCATACTTAACCTGATGGGACAACGGGATGAAGCAGGGATACATGAATACATGCCGTGGCGTTCGTAGCGCTATCATCATTCCAACTGCAAAGTCCCTTGAGTTCTTCCTGGCTTGGTGTCTGGCTTATCTTTGATATTGGTGTTTGGCTTGGTACAGTACAACGTCAGGTAGATAAAATCTGATGACGCTTATGTCTCATATGGAAAACTGACATCACATAGAAAAGAAGAGGCTTGTCACGTATGGACATGTCAACGGCCGCCAAACTCGTAGTCGTGATCCCTGAAGTTTGAACCTCAACCATTTTACTGGTCTCAGGGAGCATGCATGATCCAGATGAATTCATCAATTATGAATCTATGTAATCATGAGTGGATCAATTACAACTAGTATACGGTGAGTTATGGTCAGCTACGAACGCGAGACGGTATATGATGAGCAATGACACACCTCAATTCTAACGTTACACCCGCGATCCATTTTCAACTGGTCACCCTCCACCTATCCCATCCTATGCTAGCCATCATTCTTCACGCCACAAACAACAGGGAATGCCTGCCTTGTCACATCCTCAGCATGTACTATAGATCCCATACAACATCCACAAGCATCGAAACCTTCATTGGCCTACAGTCACCGTCTCTTCCGCCTCTTTGCTAGATAGTAACACATACCGACACGGATCAGCCCAGCTGCATCGATTGTGCCACCATATGAGTACCTACGTTCGTATGAGTAGTCCCGTCATTGCATTGCAGTGGAGGAGATAGGAGTTGGGCTTGACGGAGTCCAAGGGAACGACAGTTGCCTGAGGCTGGGCTGGCGTACAGCCTGATTCACGCCAACGAACGACATGATTTGGCTTTGTTCTGTAGATCCTTGTCTGAGTAAAGGTGCACCAGGGAGTTGAGGAGAGGTTACACATTGTCCTTGGAAGACGTTCGACCCGCGTGCACCGCATCAGGCTCGCCGGCACGACGAGGCAGGCAAAGCTTTTTCTCTGCGAACCAACGGACTCTGATACGGGAGCGTCTTTTGGCAGAGTTGAGAAGCCTAGCAGAACGGAGAGCAATGTCTGGTCATCCATGGAGCTAGGCACTGGTCCCCAGCGAGCGAGCTGTATAGAATCCTTGAATGATATTTTCCAAGAGTCTGAAACGGATACGGGCTGTTTAGGTCGTCCGTCCGGAAAGATGAGCCAGACGGCTGTTGTAGAGAACTAGTCGGAGACGTCGAGGGCAGACATCCTGCTTGCAACGATGAGAGAGAAGGCGGTGGCGGCTTTCAATGACAATAGACCCGATCTGCAGAGAATAGTAGGTTGTGACCTTTGCTGAAGCCATCAAGCCAGAAGTCTGCTGATGAACGCCTGTATGTGTCTTCGATCGCAACGAGGGAGTGACTACAACTTGAACCCACAGCAGCTCGCCGGTTCCCACAGCCTGAGCATATGGGACTTTCGTGTCAAGTATTCCTTCTCCAGTGCATACACAAAGTACACTCTCGACCCAGAAACCGTACATACAATTCCGCTAGACCTTCATCTCGACTCAGATACACGAACCTCCACGCCTAACGATTCATCCAACAGCTTCTCGATCGTCTCGCGGAATTCTTCCCGTGTCAGGATGTGGCTGTTGCTCCCGTACAAAGATTGACAGTAACCATGGATTTCCGACCGTCTGTTCGACCGTTCATAGTTCTCGAAGGCTTCCTTTAGCACCTCCCAGTTTGTCGTACCAGCCAGATCAGGTTTCAATGTAAAGTCGAACAATGATTTCAATACTGAAGTCAGATCGATGGTGTACGCCATGAGCAGACCCTCGACTTCAGGTCTTACAAAGAAAATTCATTAGGAGTCCACCCCAGGGTAGACTGAGCACATACATGTGTTCCAAGACGGCATCCGACACCCATTTCACGAAAAAATACGCTAATCCAAGGATAGCAACTGGTGGCGCAAGAGGGATAGTGCTGGCTGTGACCAGGCTCACAAATTGTGCAATGATATCAATAGATGGCACACTGAGAAAAACCATAAGTAACACAACACGAACGTAAGGTAATGGCACAAACGGAGCGGCCGGGGAGTGGGATTGAAGGTCTTGAACGAGATACAACATGAGTTGCTTGAACTCCGTTCCACCTAGAATCTGTTGCTGTTATTCAGTGACTCTTGGCATCGAAGAGCTTGCCTCACTTCGTCCTCATCCCTGAAGTTCCAACAAGTGATGATATCTTGATGCACCTGCGCAAGACATTTCCACAGTAACATCTTCCCCGCACCAGGAATACTTCCAGGGAGAGCACGATAATAGACTGCGGGGTAGTTAAGACAGAAGCTCATGCATGAATTGCTCAATGTGCATACAATTGACTCCTTTGCTGTAACACGAAGGTGTATTAGGTATCTGGTAACCAAGTTGAAGAGCGGCACTTACTCAACACAAGCCCTAATCTTCACTGGCAAACTGGCTCGCTGGGCAATTGCCCATAACACCCATGCATCACCTTTGAGCCGTTCACGAACAATCTTACGAGTCGTCTCGACCAGGCTGGCAATGGATCCTTCATATCCTCGCTCGACTAAGCTAGATTAATGACAAGCAATAATCTTGACAAGAGTTTCTACTTACCCGAAATGTTCATGTAAGGAGGTGTGGGAATTTTCAGCCAAGCCGTTGATTTGTCGAGAGAGAGAACAGAGGCTGCGAAGGCGTTGCTAGCACCCGTCTTGCCCTTTTCGCGTAGCGTCTCTTCATCCATTCTGTCGTCCTCTTCTTTCTCTTCTAATTCCTTCGACCATTCAAGCAGATCATACTTTGTGAAGACAATGACAACCGGTGCTAATGCGCAGAGTTGCATGATAGTGAGTGATTGTCCCACATGATACGAGTTGGAAAGAATGAACCTTCAAGTTCATGGGCCAGAACTAGTAATTTCTTGTCGCCTTCCTCCAGCACTCGGCCACCGGATCGTGGTGTCTCTGTACACAGCCTGGAGACAATGAGCTCTTTCCTAGATGCTGCATATGGCAACATACCATATTGCATGAAGTCGGTCTCTCAAGAGCTGCTTGCATTGTCTCTCTCTGAGGAACTGAGCTGCGAGATTGAAGTTTGCATTATCTCCAGCTTCGAACCCTTTCAAATCATGCAAAACAAAGTATTTGTTTTCTTCAGAAACGAACTCTTGTTCAATAGACGCTTCCCCAGGGTTATACTCGGACACCCTCTGAGGCAAGGTTAGTCGTCTTGCGTCAAGTTGGGACGAAAGCATACGGTCACTTACTGCCTCAGTTATCCCAAACACACGGTTGATGAGAGACGACTTTCCAACCCCCGCCTGCCACAACCATTAGCACCAAGCAACAATGAATGCGCGGTACTAGCGACTGACACGACCAACACACAGTATACAGAATCTACGAAGCGGATGAGAAATGCTATGTTGGAAGCCAAGAGATCTCGAATGCTTACCTAGGAATATCCTTCAGGATCTCCTCGATAGTGGACTCGTTATCCATGTTCAGGATCGTACGGAGTGAGAGTATCAAGATGTCGACTGCGTGTGAACCGAAAAAGCGCAGCACAATCGACGGGCGTTTATCGATGCCCACCAACTAATAATTGACACGAATTCATGAGGTGCTTCTATTCATTCCTGTCGGAAACCCCGGCCGAAAAGCATAACGCTCTCAATGTACACTGTGCTCGCATCATAGCCACTTGCTAGTACTCGGTCAGATCTGTTCAAAGTTGATCGATCCCCAGAGCAGCGATTGGATGGGACTTGAAACTTACCAGAGCCCGTTTGAATTGGTTGCCAGTTGATACTTTTCTGGACCGAGAGCTGTGCACAGATGTTGGCGCGCGAGAGATTCACTTTAGAGTCACAGTACTTCAAGCTGTTGTTCATGTGCACCATGGTTCCTCGGGAAAAGCCGACGACGCTCGTCCACATCCTGCAGCAGAAGTCTGGTACGTGCATTTTTATGCCTCTGATGTAAACAAGAACTATGGGAGACGTGTCCCATATAATAGTGTGTCAACGGAATTGAAACGTCGCTCTGTCCCAGGGTCATGGTAGGTGCGCGAGTTTCTCTCGCTGTGCACCGGACTTTCTATTCACCAGTTATAGAGAAACCTGTTGACACACTGTCTCATCAGAGACGTCACCTATCCCACCCTCATTGGGCTGTGCACTTCCCTGGCTACTCTTTTTGGATTTCAGGTCGGTGGGATTGCACAAATATAGCTTGCGTCTCAGAAAAATCGAGCCTTCCTACTGAAGGCCTTCAGCTTTTTAGGTTCTGATGCCACCCTTCAAATCTGCGCCGACTCGGGTCCTGATTGGCGTATGTGAGTGACTGCAATTATCTGCATGCCGTTGTTCGCGCAGGTCACCTGA
>JBBPLW010000515.1:0-12872 GCA_038089995.1 Tylopilus balloui | reverse complement strand
TCCCTAGGCTGAGTACCATTAGGTCTAGTTCTTCAGTGTGATCTAGAAATATAATAGTAGTGAGAGCTTTCCATTGGATAGTTCCTTTGGAATTTGTAGTTCCATCAACATTTCAAGTGAGGATGGGTACATGAAGATGTTTCACAGGCAGGTTGATTGAGCATAGGAGCCCAAGGTTAATGAAGTTACCAGTTGCTCTGCAGTCTATCAAGGTGGTGGTTTTGACAGTTTTGTTACCAGAAGAAATAGTAATCAGGACTCATATGGTTCATTCATTTGATAGTCCTACTATTACAGGTGCTAGTTCATGGAAAGAGGACATCAACACAAATTTCTATTTCAAAAATCCAACATTTCTATGGATGGAATGTCTTTATCTGGCTCATAGCATAGCTTTAGAATTTGAAGAACTTTGGTTCCAGACTTTCCCTGAGTACATAGGGATTGAATGTAAGCTTCAATGGTGGAAGGCATTTTAGAGACAGGAGTTGGATCAGATGAGGTAGAGGTGGAGGTCTCAGTGGTTCAAAGGTTCTGGGTACAGGGTGTGGGTTTATACTGCAAAGAGGTGAAGTGACAATTCTTGGCACTATGTCCTGACTTCCAGCATTGGAAGCAAAGGTTTTCTTGGACACATTTGGCTCATTCAGTGGGAGTTAGCTTGGAGAGGTTGACTATGTCAACATCCATAGTGTTGGGGTCTTTCTAATGAGATCGAGGGGTGAGAAGAGAGAGAAGCCCTTGTTATCCTCTGAGGGTAAGTATGCACATTTTCTGGGTGTGGAAAGTCTTAGCTTTATTGCTCCAGTCAGCCACAGTAGTAGAAACAGTTAATATGGAAAGGATCATATCCACTAACTTAAAGTCCAAACTAAGAGAGAATAGATCAATGAGAGTATCTTCACCCATGATTCCAGCTTTAGCAGCAAGATTCTGGAAGTTAGTAATATACTTCTGGAAACCATTGTTGGTTCCTCCTCCTGGAAGGCAAGAGGATTTCTGGGATAAAAGGCTTAGATCATGGTGGGTGGTTGCTTTGACATCAAAGGGAAAGAAGGTGGTTTCAAAGTTAGTGACAAGCTTTGTGAAGGTTTTGTCTCAAGCAGGGAGTGCCACATTAGCCATCTTATCATACCACATTTCTGAGAAGGAGGTTCCATGTTCTTTTTCCATTTTGTTTAAGGTGATTATGACCTTTTTGTTGTCATCATTGTACAAGATATCATTGATGGTGAAATAGACTTTCATTGCTGTAATCCATCACATGGCATTGGTGGGTTCCCCAGAGAAATCTAAGGGAAGGGCTGCTTTGAGTTCAGAGGTTTGGGCCATGGAGGGTCAGAAGTAATAGGTCTAGGGGTTGTAGGGATTGTGACATTTGTTTCTGAGAGGACTAGAGCTATGAGGGGGTGGGCTATGGTTCCAGTAGATCTAGGGTATGCTAAGATTACTTGGATAGTTCTATCTGGGTTAGAAATGACTCAGGGGTACTCAGGGTCTGGAGTAGACAGGGTGCTTGGTCTGGGGTTACAAGATACTAGGGTTCTTGGGTCTCTAGGAGATGATGTGCTGGGTCCTCCTGCAATTTGATGGGAGCTGGGAGTTCTAGGGATATCAGTAATCAAGGGAAGGTCCTCTTCTAAGTTGTCAAGGGTTCTTGGACTTTGGTATGACATGGTGGTTGCTGAGAGGGTAGATCCTTCTCCTAGAAAGGAGGGATGAAAAGATAATTCTTGATCTTTTGTTATGCTCAATGATGTTTTCTGGTCCCAAGGAAAACTGACTATCTGAGGGAGGTACTCATGGAGAGATGCTTTATCCTTAGGACAATCAAGCGATAGAAGGGCAAGACAAAGGGTAACTAGAACTTGTCAAATAGATATCCAGGACAAGGACTTGGGCCAGTGACTGACATGAACTCAAGAAATCATATTTGAACATAGATCAAGAATAAGGAAAGTACATGATGTCATGAAAACTTACATACAAAGGGACATGTACTCATAGAATGCTATGAAAGGATGTCAAATGATATGTAAGTGGGAAACATGTAAGTGGCACAAGAGAGCTGCTTAGAGGAGGTGTTAGTCCATAGCAAAAAGGAAGCCAAGTCAAGGAACTCCATGTAATCCCTACTAGTAGAAGTGGAAGATCTAAAGGAGAATGGTTAGGGATTAATAGTCTTATGTCAAAGACCTTGGTCTCTAATAGAATGAGAAAGTGAGACCAATCGTGAAGTATAATCTCTAAGTAGACAGAGGGATGATCAACACTGATAAGAAGGATATGATGATGATGGAGAAAAATTATAACAGAGATCTTTCAGATGTCATACCAAGCACTCCACTATGCTTCATGAATGTTCTGGATGTGGAGACAGCAACCATGAAGCCCAAGTGTATACTAAAGCTTAGAAGACTTAGGGCATTAATGCCCTATAACCTAGAGGCTTGGAGCCACTGGCTTCATCAGATGGGTTTGCTACATAAGTACCCATCAATATCAACTGGTCTATGCATTGGCTTTTCCATTGGGTTGAGCAACCCTATATACTTGTTTATACCTCCCAATAATTCCTCTATTGAGGAGTTTACACAGAAATCATAGATAAGAAAATCAGAAAAGGCTACTACATAGGTCCCTTCAACTGCATGACCATAGAAAATCTCATAGGCCTCTTTCAGACAGTCCCCTTGTCCCTTGTTTCCAAACCAGGCAAGCCAGGTAAGTTTTGTCTCATATAAAATCTATCATTCCCACACAAAACCACATCTTTGAACATCTCATTTGTCAACTCCCACATTAACCCCGACCTCTCTCCCATGCAGTATAGCACATTCAACATTGTCTTCATCCTCATATTCCATCTTCCCCCAGGTTCCCAAGCAGCAGTTCATGACATTGCTGAGATCTATCATACCATTCCTTCATATACCTCACAATAGCCCTCTCTTGTTGTCCATTTAGCAGACAATAGTTTCGCCATTGACATATCATTTTGCTTTGGCTTTGGCCCCTCTGATGGAGTATATGGGAAAATTGACAAGGCTAGAACTGACATATTAAAAGCAGATAGTATCAGTCCCATCATATGCTGGGTAAATGACCACATATTTTTCCAAGTGTAGTGTTTCCTATCTGAGTATAATTGTACCAGGGTAGAAGCTGCCAAGTGAATTGCTAAGAAAGGGAAATACCATGTCAGAGGTAGACAGTCATGGATTGCAGGCAGAATATTATTTAATGATGAGACTGAAGAATTCAACAAGGACATAACTGTTCCTGTTAAAGATCTGTCCTACTCATCTCCATGCCCCACAGGTGACCTAGACTTCTGCTATAATCTTGATGACATTAACCAAATTACTGACCAACTCAGCATACCCTAGGAACTGTCAAAGGATATACCCTTCATCTCAAAACCAATATTTATCAGACTTGAATGGGACTTAGCAGAATGCACAGTCACTTTTACTGAGACCAAATGAATCAAATACATTAATGTGCTTGTGGAGTGAGAATCAAAGCATATGCACACCCTAGAGGAGGTGTAGAAATTACATGGCAAACTACTACATGCCTCATTAATATTCTCTGCTGGTGGAGCCTACCTAACAAACCTTGAGGCCATGCTTTTAATATTTGGTGACTTTCCATTCATGCCTAGAATCCCTCCATGTAAAACCCTGAAGGATATAAAGTGGTGGAGACATACCCTATCATGCTTACCTCTACCCACCATACCCATCTCTCCCTCTCACCCCATTTTTGAGTTTCAAGTTTTCTCAGATGTAAGCTCTGGATTTGGCATTGATATCATCATTGGCAACAGGTGGCATGTGTGGCATCTCAAACCTGGGTAGGACACAGATGGTCATGACATCAGCTGGGCTAAAAGCCTTGGCTTCAAACTTCTTGTCTGCATGACCTATGCAGCCTATTCCCTCAACATATATTTTAAGGTTTTCAGAGATAACATTGGTGTCATTGAAGGCTGGGCAAATGGCTAAAGCCAAAACTACAAGGTCAACCTCATATTCAGACAAGT
Organism: Tylopilus balloui; assembly: GCA_038089995.1. Classification (NCBI taxonomy): domain Eukaryota; kingdom Fungi; phylum Basidiomycota; class Agaricomycetes; order Boletales; family Boletaceae; genus Tylopilus; species Tylopilus balloui. The sequence continues at coordinate 8,824 of JBBPLW010000515.1, read as the reverse complement.
TCACAGTGTCCTACAAAATTCTCAATGCCATGTTATAGTGTAATATGTCCCCAGCATTACCAACGCAGCTGACAACCCATTGTGTGGGATGTATCCCCCAACACATCTCATCCTTCCTTGGGTCCCTATCTACCTTGACCTTCTTCCCTTCATTGAAGACTATCACTCTGACCTCAATCCCCCATCCTCATCACTCTCACTTCCTACTGGCTATTTTGAAACAAGGAAAACAAGCTGATCACCCAGCACACAAATCTAACCTCCCATTACCTACCTAGTGCATGCTTCCCTCAACCCTGCTCCCCTTATCTATTACCTATCCAACCCAACCAGCACACAACAACAACCAACCCCTACTCACCCCATCCACCTCCAACCAAGGCCAAAGACCACCTTATCCTATGGATGCCACTCAGATCATGTGCAGCAAATACCACCAATCTCCTCTCTTCATCTGATATCCAGCATGTCTATGAGGTGATCACCTATGCTTGGGTAGATAGCACCAAAGAAATGTATGGGTTGGGATTTCTAGCATTCCACATTTTCTATGACAGTAAGAACATTCCCAAATTAGATCACATGCCCACCAATCTCATAGTAATTTCATCCTTCATCTCCACCCTTGCAGGCTCATACTCAGGTAGCACAATCATCAACTATGTCAAAGGAGTTAGGGCCTGGCACATTATCCATGGTATCAGATGGTCCATGAACAAGCAGGAAATTGAGACCTTTCTCAAGGCAACAATTTCCCTTACTCCACCTCAATCCAAGCATCCCCCTCACAAACCCTACATGGTCAACACCATCACTACCATTCATAATGCTCTCAATCTAAATTCACCCCTAAATGCTGCCATCTTTACCTATTTCACAACCATCTTCTATACCACCACTCAAACTGGCAAGCTCACCATGAAAAACCTCAACTCTTTTGACCTGCAGATTCACATTAAACCATTGGACATCACAGTGAAGCAAGATCACCATGGCAATGTAGTCACCAATTTCCATCTCTCTAGAACCAAAACAGCTCCCAGTGATGAGCATCAACTGGGCCAGGCAAGAAGGACCTTCAGAGCCTCAGGCAGCCCTCCAATCCTACCTTGCAATCAATGACTCACTGCACAATGGTCTTCTCTTTACTTATTGCAGTGGAAAAACTCACAAACCCCTTAGAAAACCAAGTTCCTGGACATTCTCATGGCCACATTGAAACAAGCAGACCAAAAACAGCTTCAAGGACATGGCATTTACATCAGTTTAACATTGGAATATCTTCTTCACGATGTTCCATTCAACATGGTCAAGATCAAGGATAGATGGGCTAGTGATGCCTTTCTTGTATACCTCAGAAGACATGCGCAGATCCTCGCTTCATACATGCAAGCCCAGTCCTCTTCCACAAAGTGTTTCTGGGGCTTACCCTGCCACTGGTCAGGTAATCAGTGAGTCTCCCATTTTCTAGTCCTCGGGCATATGGCTATTGCTTCATGTGTCATTGGGCAACTATTAGTAAGGATAGCAGCTCACCATAGCCTAGGACCTCCCAGAGCTGGGCAGTGCTGCACACTGTTGCCCACTCACTTTCTCTCTGTCATTGAATAATGTAATTGCCATTCTCATCTTGATTTATACTTACTCAACTTTGTAGTACAAATACATTTCATCATTCCCCTCTTCACTTCATCAGAGCAATGATCAAAGAGTGACAATCTGTGATACTGCAAGGCATCACAGAGCTATGTCTTTGGCCAAGCAGAGTTGAGGTGGCACCACATCTCCTCTTCTTTGCACCACCTCACCTGCTTATGGCCTGTGTTTCATTGAGCTGATCGCTCTCTCTCATTTTTGCCTGCCTACCATACCCAGGAAAATGACCAGTTGTTCATTTTCATTTCCTTGCTCACTCCTGGGTTCCAGAGCATCCCAGGCACTGTGTTCAGGCTATGAGTCAGTGTCCTCACCCACCCTCACAGCTCATCACAGCCCAGGATCTCCTAGAGCTGGCCAGCACTGCATGCTATTGCCCACTCACTTCCTCTCTGTCATTGAATGATGTAATCACCATTCTCATCTTAATTTGTACTTACTCAACTTCATAGTACAAATACATTTCATTTCATTTCATTCCCCTCTCCACTTTGTTAGAACAATGGCCAAAGATAGGAGAGTTTCATACAAAAAGATTCAGAGATACACATGCCTTGGATACTTGGCAAGCTCCTTTTTGATATGATGCCAGAGATGTTCAATAGGATTGAGATCTGGAGATTGTGGAGGCCAATCTAGGACATTGATATTGATATCTTCCATCCACTTCCTGGCCTTGTTGGAGGTATGTTTAGGGTCATTATCCTGTTGAAAGATAATATCCTCTAGAGAAATTCCTGATTCTTCCAAGCTAGGGAGTAGATTCTTCTCCAAAATGTCCACATATTGGTTGGCATCCATTCTTCCCTCAACCTCTGCCAGATATCCAATGCCTTCCCAACCCATACATCCCCATACCATGATATTTCCTCCTCCATGTTTCACTGTTCCTTGGATCTCTCTGTCAATGAGGCCCTCACCTGCCTGTTTCCATATCCACTCTCTTCCATCTGACCCTATCCTATTGATTTTAGTCTCATCTGACCAAATAACCCTCTTCCAGTCCTCAACAGTCCATTCTTGATACTTTCTAGCAAAGGCTAAATGCTTATCCTTGTTTCTTCCAGCAAGAAGTGGCTTTTTCTTCTTTGTAACAGCCTTGAATGAATGGTTTTTGAGAACCCTTCTCACTGTTTGTGAGGAGACTGGATTATGGATGATAGAATTGATGTGGTGAGTAGCCTGGACAGCATTGGTAGCTCTGCCTGTAGTGATTTGAGTAATAATAGCATGCTGAGATCTGGCTGAAAGCTTAGAGGGACAGCCAGAAAAAGGTTTATATTTTCAGAGCTGCAATTCATGATGTGAAATTCAGTTTTTATAAGGACTCCTTGTACATCTAGAAAAGGGGTGATGGTAAAGCAAATGGTTCTTCCTTTGTTAAGGGATTGGTTTACATTTCAAACAGAAATAGGATGTTTGAGTTTCTTGGTGGGAAGGACATTCTTACATATGAACCCCCCCAATCTATGCAATATATTTCTGCTCCAGAGTCAATTAAAGTGTGTGTTTCAATGGTTTTTAATAAATGTGTTGGTATGATCATTTTGATGGAAAGAACAATTGATCGTCTTGCAGATCATACTAGTATATTGTAAACAGCAGGAGAAGATTGCATTGTCAATCTCTCTTGGTTTATAAACCTGAAAAGGCCACTCTTGCTACAGTGGCCAGTTCTTCATCCTCCATGTCTATTAAAGAAGGTACATGATCAGTCTTGCTTACCTTTGGCATGGTGTTCAGTGTTTGAGCAGAGAAATTAGGATATTTATGAGATCCATGTCCTTTTCTTCAGCAGCAGAAGCAGAGGCTTTCTTTTTGACATCTTGCTCTTTCTTCATCAGTGAGAGGAGTGAGTTTTATCACATCTACATCCATTGCATTAGGGTCTTTTGAGGAATGGGTGGAAGGAGAAGGTACCCAAGATCTGGCAGAGTTTGGGTGGACATGCCTTTTGGCAATGGCATTGGCACATTCTCATTGGCTTTGGAATTGAGTAGCATATGAGTACCAATCTTCAATGGAGGTAGGGACTTTGTCAAGAGCATAGATTTTCCTCATGAGAGAGGGAGAAATCTTTGAAGTGAAATATTGGATGAGGACAGAATTGTTCTCTATCTGGGCAAGAGAAATATTATTCCTAAAGCAAGCAATATACTTGATGAGAGAAGGTTTGTGTTGAAGTCAACCATTAACTCTCTTCTCAACCATTCTTTTGGTGGCAAGGAACTCTTTTTCAAATTTATTAAAGATTTCTATTGTCATGGTGGTGGCTGAGATCATGTTTTCTCAGTAAATCACAGCCCAAGTGGTTGCAGATCCCTTGGTCATATGTGAGAGAGCAAAAGCTACCCTTTTTACATCATTGTTGTATACTTTCTCATTTATGGCAAGGTAGAATTTCACAGTGTTAAGCCAGGCCTTAGCCTTGGCATGGTTTCCATTAAAAGTCTCAGGGGCTCCAAGGCAAAGTTTAGTGGACTTGGAAATGGTGGTCATGGGTGTTGAGGTCATAGGGATATTAGGTTGGGGAAAAACCATGAGGGCAGTAAATGAGGGCCAAAAATGGAAATTCTTGGTACAACTGGAGTAGGGGACAGAGGTGTGGGTACTCAAGGAAGGTTCAATGCATGGGATAACTTGTGAGCAAGCTCAGTATTGACTGGGTTATTCTGGGTTACTGTGATGTCTGGGTCCAAGGGGGTTATAGTGTGAGGGAGTTCATCTTCAGACAATTCAAGATCATTGTTATTTTCTCTAAAGGATAGTTTCTAGAGATGAGGGTTAAACATGGATGATGGGTTTGATAGTTTGATGGCTTATATCTGGTAATAGCCAATGGTGGGAAGCTGAATCTTTTGTTATAACTGGTTAGGTTGTGAACTCAAGATCCAACACTAAGGTGAGGACAAAAGTACAAGTGATGTTAACTATGTGGGATTTCCTCTATAGTGACAAGGTAACTTCCCAGATGTCATATACTGGATGACAATGTCAAGCAGGCACTCAAGGGTAGCCTGAAGATCATGAAAGATCCAAGAAGCTTCAAGTGAAGCAACAAGGAGTTGAAGCCAAAATCAAGTAGATTTAGCTTAGGAAATATAGGCTGTATCTATAGGTTTAAATAGATACCAGAAAATTTAGGGTAGGCATAGAAAGTACTAGAAGATTACTAAAAAGGGAAACTATGATGTCATGGTTGACATCATTGCTGACTGAGCAATAGAATATAATGGAAAGTGAAAGAACAAATGAGTAATCAAGAATGAGTAATTGCTGACTGAGAAGTGGAAACTCATAGAAGGTTATAGAACAGATTAGTACAAAAATTCAAATCTTCAAGCTATCAATAACATATTGAGGGGCTATTTAAAAAAATTGACATATATCCCATTGTACTTAAGCTCTATAGGGGACAATTTCAACCTTGATCATGATATTCCTCTTGTCAGCAGCAAAAGTATTAGCAAGGATAGCCTGCCCAACTTGCTTGAGTTGCACAGTATACTGAGCCTTGACTTTACTGAGAACAGACATTTCAATGTCCTCAGTGACCTCTCCATATTGGATAATTATCTTGTTACCAGTGTCTTAGGAGTAGCAAATGTAACCAACAGGAGTATTGCACTGGTGTTTCTTGACTTGGATGGGGGCTGTGGAGAAGAGCAGAACCCAGGCATATATGAATTCTCCTGAAACCATGGCATGGTCTTGAATGATGGTGAAGAGGTAGGTCTACATAACATTAGTAATGATGGTGAATGACAATAAGGGACAAACAAACCTTCATAAACTTAATGATCAATTTCTTGTTCTCATTGGCTGCAAGGTGTTATGATCTATCTTTTCTCTTACATGTTGACTACATTTCAGTACCTACACTTTAACTCTGGGTTCAAGTCCCAGCAAAGCCTTTCTTTTTTACATGAATTTCTAATGGAACCTTTTCTCTTTCTGATCTTTGCTTTCAGAAGGTTCCATCGCTCTTCCATTTATTCCATGCTATTTTTAGTTCTTAGATCAGTCAGCAATTTAGTTAGCATTCCCACATCTGCCCTAAATTGCCTCCTACTAGTATATATACCAGTCATCAGTACAATAGTTGTCATCTTGTCCTTTCCTCAGAAATACCACCATCTCCTTTGGAATCTCTCAGTTAAAGTCCAAGAACCCTTGTCATCATTCAAGACAACCTCAATAACTCTTTCCTCATATTCTTGGGCAACTTCACTACCCTCAGTCCTTGTTGGCCTCACTATCACATGACTGTCTTCTACTTGTCAAACCTAGTCCCTTGTACTTGTTGTTAAGGACTATGTTCTGACCTACCTAGCCTGAACATAACAAAAGGACAAGATCTTTACTAGAGGCTATCATTGGCATAGTCCTCCACATTCACCATGTCATTTTTACCTAGTAGTTGGCATTCCCTGCCATCCAACCCCTCATCTGACTCTGAGGTACTCACCAAAGAGGAGATAACCCTTGACCCTGACCTCTCAGTTCCTACATAGGAGGAACAAACCACTTTGCTCAAACTCACACATCAGCTCTCTACATCACTAGTCATCCCTCACCCTCCTACTTCACCATTCCCCACATCAATCACCCAACAACCCCCTCACTTCCCCATCTTACTACTATCTCATCACCCTATTCCACCCAAGATGACTACAAAACCTGTTGAACTCTGCATCAGTACCCCCGAAGCATACAACAGCTTGTATGAAATGGCCATACCCTGGCTGAACTCAGGGTTCAGTTCTACCTTTATGTAAACTCTAAGGTTTATGACACAGATGATAAACAAATAGCCTTTGCCCTCTTGTACATGACCAAAGGCTCAGCTCTTTCTTGAGCAAATACTTTCCACCAGAAATCTATATCTGGCATGTTCCTCACCCTTGAAACATTCACTGATTATATCAAAGAATTTAAAGCAGCATTCAAATACCAAGACACAGTAGGCAACACAATCTCCTGGCTTGCAACCAAGCACATGGTCCCCAGAAGAGATGGGACCTTCTCCCTGAACTTAACAGAGTATATTACAGAGTTTAGAAACAGAGTCATCCAAGCCCAAACCATGGATGATGACATCTTTATCAGGTTCTTCATAGTAGGAATTCCCACAAAACTCATGACTTGAATATACTCCATGAACAAAGTCCCTGGAACTATCATGAAATGGTGTGAAAAGGCAGCACACTTCCAAACTCAGTATGAACGTGCCCAGGAAGTTATGAAAAGGAACCAATGACCCTCATATCAAATGTACTTCCAATGTAAGAACAATACCACCATGAAACCCACTAAAGATCCTAATGCAATGGATGTTGATGCTATCAAAGTCTTGAAGCTCACCCCAGAAGAAAAGAAATGCTGCATCAAAAAAAAACTTTGCTTTTGCTGTAGGAAACCTGGCCATTCGGCCACCAATTGCCCTACTTTCTTTTCATAGGGAACCTCAAGGTCTGCTCTAGCAGAGAAACATACCCAGAGGGTACATGATGTTGAAGAAACTCCAAAATGAGAAGAAGTTAAGAATGAAGATGATGGCTTCAGAGTCAGGTGCATCAAGTTTACTAAGGATTTTTAAATCAGGGACCTTGATCAATGCAAGCCATCCCTTCTGTACAACATGTAAATATTTCTTCTATTACTAAAGCAATACAGATCCCTATGCAAGTGATTGAACCCTCTCACACATTGAAAACCATCGACACCCATGCTCTAGTAGATAGTGGCACTGATATCAATTGTATAGACTGGGGCTTTGTTTGCAAACATCGCCTTCCCACCAAAACTCGCAAGAAATCCCTTTGTACCCAAAATGTTGATGATTCCATTAATAAAAAGGAAGTAATCACCAAGTCATCTACCTTGTTCCTTAATGTCGAAGGAATCACCCACAAGGTAGTATTTCATGTAATGTCTCTAGGATGAGACAATGTCATCCTAGGGCTCCCCTGGCTCAAGAAGATTAACCCAACTATTGACTGGGCCAAGAAAACTATTTCCATCAAAGAAAGCACTGACCAATCTAAGGAGTTATATTTGTTACACTCCCTGGATCTATCCCACCATGACTCTCTCCTCCATTGAAGCTGCCCCCCACCATAGCATATCCATGTAGATTCTATCACTGATGGACGTCTCTTTGACTACAATGAATGGATGGACAAATCCAACTACCTTGAAAGTGCTTATGAGAACCATGTGGGCTATGATATCACCCAATGACAATCCACCTCTCCTTATGGGCCCAAGACCCTAGGGCACCTTCTCCATTGTGAAGCCCACTTTGTCCCCTCTCTATCTATTGTTATCCGTCAACTGACTCAAGCAACAGAGTTAGCCATTGCCCAAGAACCTTCTAAACCAAAGGTTACCCTTCCCATAGAATATTCAGAGTTTGCTAAAGTCTTTTCCAAGGAATCGGCAGAATATATACCACCCTCTTGCCTCTATGACCACAAAATTAACATGAAAGAATCCTTTGTCCCAAAGATTGGAAAACTCTACCCATTATTCCCAGATAAATGGAAGGCCACAGATGAATTCATTGATGAATACCTTGCCTCCAGAAAAATCCATCCCTTGAACTTCTCACAGGTCTCCCCTTTCTTTTTTGTCAAGAAAAAAGATGGTAAACTCCGACAATGCCAAGACTATTGATATCTAAATGAACATACAGTTCAGGATGGATACCCTCTTTCCCTTGTCGGTGATCTCCTAGACAAGTTAAAGAGTGCTAATGTTTTTACCAAATTCAATGTTTGTTGGGGATAAAACAACATTTGGATCAAAGATGGTCATCAGTGGAAAGCTGCCTTTATTACTTACCAAGAACTGTTTGAACCAACCATCATGTTCTTTGGACTCATGAACTCTCCTGCCATCTTTCAATGGTTTATGAATGATTCCTTCTGAGACATGATAGCAGAAGGCTGGTTGATGGTATACATGAATGATCTACTCATCTTCTTCCCAGATGAGACCACCCACCAGAAACATACTAAGAGAGTTCTTCAATGAATAAAAGAACTTGACCTTCATCTTTGTCTCAAAAAATGCAACTTCAACAACACCAAAGTTGATTATCTAGACATGATCGTATCACCAGGAAGGATTTCCATGGATTCCATCAAACTTGAGGGCATTGCTA
>JBBPLW010000514.1:0-12911 GCA_038089995.1 Tylopilus balloui | reverse complement strand
TGCTATTGGTGGTTACCATATATGCGAGCATAGCCTAGATAAGGGTCTAGGGTTGTGAGTCATGATGCATAGCCTTGCATAGCCTTGAAATGGAAGAGAAGCATGTGATGCATGAGGCATACATGAGGCATGTGGCAGAATGGAAGCATAGCCATGAGGCTGTGGTGTATCATGAGATGTGACACATCATGATGTGGCAGATCTTGAGATGCATGTCCTAATTAGGGAGGCACTCACGAAGAGGCACTGCATCCTAATAAGGAATGTGACCATGATGTTACGTAAGCGTGACTTGCATGACTGCCTGTGGTTCTATGGTGCGAGTGAGTGTGTAGAGCGAATGAGCACTTAGAAAAATGCAGAAAAATGTGGAGAAAATAGGTTTCGTAACACTTTCCATGATATTGCTAACTTGCAATAATGATATCTCTGCAGTGTGTGAATCGAATCACATGATCTAGGGAACGATTTGGTAGCCAAGGGTAAGTACTATTTATACTCCCACCAAAGGTAAGCGAGATTCACACAGTGCACTGCCAATAGAGTTAGTATGAAAAGGGTTTTTGAGCTCACTATATGAGTTGTAACATGCCCTGGCTATGAAAATGGAATCCCCATATTAACTGGTCTTCCTGATCCCTCCACCTTCCTTGTGAATCCCCTGGGTCCATTCAAGACAAACACACTTCCCAACAATATCTCCTTTAATACCTAGGAATGGATGCTGATAGAAAAATTACTTCACAACTTGCAAAAGGACAAAAATGGCTTGAGGAAAAGGCATCTCTTCATAAGTACCCCCATCAGGGCACTAGTGAATTAATCAACAAAATCACCATATCCACTCAAATCACACAAGGCAAAGAACATGGGAAACAATCAATCACTAAGTGATATCAAGACTTTGCTAATGTATTCTCTAAGAAACTATATAGCAAACTCCCTCCTCACTGTCCTTATGATCACTCCATCAAACTAAACCCCTCATTTGTGCCCAAAATCATGAAGTCATACTTGTTAAACCCTGCCAAAACCAAAGCTCATGAAAAATTCATCCAAGAAATCTGAAAACTGGGTAAATCAAAATCATTCCCTCCAAATCCCTATAGATCTCCCCATTTTTCTTTGTCCCAAAAAGGGATGATTCCCTCTGCCCTTGTCAAGACTATTGATATCTAAACTCTTTCATCATTCAAAATACATACCCATTGCCTCTTGTATCTAATCTCATTGCTGACATGTCTTACTCTAATCTCTTTACCAAAATGGACATTCACTGGGGTTATACCAACATCAGACTATGAGAAGAAGATCAGTGAAAAGCAGCATTTATCATCCCATTAGGACTTTTCAAGCTAATTGTTATATTTTTTGAATTCTACAATGCATCTCCCACCTTTCAGACTATTATGATTTACCTCCTTATGAACTGATCCATACTATTTCTTGTCTGTAGTTCATATGCTGATGAACCTGACTTATTTCTTCTTACCTTTAACAGGTCATCCTTCTTTCTTTCTGCCTCATAACATGGTGTGCCATTTGCCTTTTGCTTTTCATCTCCACTAGCATACCATATTCCATGGTTTCCTTTACATCTCTAAGTTGCTCTCTCTTTTCCTTCATTGATCTTCTATGTCATGGACAAACATCTCCCCTAATCGATTCTCTTGCATTGATTACATAGTCCCATTCATTCATCTATTTTCACCATATTCCATGACCTTCTTACTAGCCCTAAATCTCATGTCAGATACTATTTAATCTAACATCTCTCCTCTTATAAAGCCACACTCTTGATCTATGTTCAATATATCTGTTTCTTGAGTCCACTCTTGGTGTAAGACCAAGTATCTTTGCCCATCTGCCCAACCCAAGTTATCTCATCTAGCTTAAGAGAAGTTATGCCTCTTTGTGAGTGCCTCCTCTTAACCTTAACATCTCAAGTAGCAAGTTTGATGTAACAAAAGATCAAGAGTCTCCTCTCATCCCTTATCTCTAGAAGCAGGATCCTCACCTGTTGCCACCATGTTCTCCACATATAGTGACTCAGAAGAGAATGCTCTCTTCTCCTCTCAACCAAGGCTAATTCAACCCTCCATCCTCAGAATCCCCAGACCATTGTAACCCCCACACTTCAGACTTTTTGTCTCACCTACCCCTATATCTGAACTCATTACTATATCACCCAGAGAAGTCATCCCCCCTAGGACCCCAATCCCTAGAATTCCCACCATACCACCAAGAATACTCACTCCCCCTATGCCAGTATTCATGGCAACCCCAGAACTCAAGGCTACCCTTCCCTCAAAATTTTCGGGTGAACCAGCTAATGCCATGTAGTGGATCAAGGCCATGAAAGTCTATTTTTTGATCAATGCCACCCTATATGATATTGATAACAAAAATATCATGACCACCCTCAATAAAATGGGAAAGGAACATGGAGTCTCTTTCTCAGAGATGTGGTATGATAGGATGATTGACCCCAACATCCCTGCAACTGACAAAACCTTTGACAAACTTTCCAAGAACTTTGAAACTACATTCCCCCCATTCAACATCAAAGCCACAGCTTGACATGACCTAAACTGTCTCATGCAGAAGTCATTTCACCTCCCTAGCAGCAGAATGGATGATGGCTTCCAGAAATATATCGCAGATTTCCAAAACCTCATCACCAAGGCTAGAATAACTGATCAAGTCACACTGATTGACCTGTTTTTCCAAGGCATTGACCAACAACTCACTACAATGATTTTCTCCATGTTGCCCATTCCTACAACATTGAAAACTGGATTAACCAGGCAAAGATATTTCATGCTCAGAAGATGCAGATTCTAGCGCTCTAAGGACACAAAGGAGTTCCCTCTTTTACTTCCCTTCATATCTCCCAGAAAGACCCTAATGTCATGAATGTTGATGCCATCACCCTGACTAAGTTAACCCCCACTGAACAAGCCAAATGTATCAGAGACCAATTATGTTTTTGATGTAGAAAACCTGGGTACAATACCCAACAGTGTTGCTCTACCCAAACAACCTCCACTTCTAGAATATCCCAGAACCTTCAAGTCACCAAAATCACCACCAACATTCCTTCTAACCCCACCCTACAACCTCCCTCTGCAATCGAAAACTATGTTCAAACCCTATATACTCAAGGAAGATCCGAAAGTGAAGTCCTCCAAATCTTGAAGCTTTGCTATAAAGACATTAGAGAAAAAGAAACCATAGCCACTCTTGAGACCTTGGATTTTTAAATTGGGAAGATGCCCTGATGTCCTCTTCATATACTCTATCCCATGTACTAGCAGGATTACCAAATGAAAAAACCCTTCATATTCCTATTAGCATCTCAAATGAAACCAAAACCATCAGAACTACTACCTTAATCAACTGTGGAGCCATAGGGAACTTCATTGACTTAGATCTCCTTTGTTCCATTAATTTCCCCCTGAAAAAACTCTCAAAACCCATTCTAGCTCATAACATTGATGAAACCACCAATGCCAAAGGAACAATCAAATGGGAAGCCCTTACAAACATTACCTTCCCTTCCCACACTAAAAAACTTGACCTCATGATCCTCAGCCTTGGAAGATGACAAATCATCCTCAGAATGCTATGGCTGCAAAAATGAAACCCCAACATCAACTGGATATCCCAATCTGTCCAAATCTCACCAAACCCAAACTCTCTGTCCACCAATGAGCATATCCCATAATGATACCTTCTTTAATATCTGGGCCTAGATGCTAACAAGAAAACAACCTGTTAAATTACCAAATGACAAAAGTAGCTCAAGAAAAAGACATCTCTCTGTGAGTACCCCCCTCAAAACCCTACAGAGTTGATTAGCAAGATCACCATCTCTACACAAATTGTCCTTGGAGAGAAACCCAATGATCAACCCATCCTCAACTGGCATAGTGACTTTAAAGATGTCTTCTCTAAGACCTTACATATTAAACTTCCCCCTCATTGTCCATTTGATCATGTCATTGAATTAAACTCATCCTTCATACCCAAAATAGCCAAAATATACTCATTGAATCCTGCAGAAAAATTTGCTTGCAAGGAATTCATAAAGGAACATCTGAAGTCAAAAAAAATTGTCCCATCAAAATCTCCCCAAGCATCCCTCTTTTTCTTCATCCCAAAAAAAAATGGGTCACTCTGTCCCTGTCAAGACTATTGTTATCTAAACTCCTTTATCATCCAAAACACATACCCTCTATCTCAAGTGAACAACCTTATTGCTAACATGTCCCAGTCCACCATTTTCACCAAAATGGATGTCTGATGGGAATACAACAACACTCACATAAGAGAAGAAGAGGAGTTGTTTTTGTGTTGGAAGTAGGTTTGATAAGAGGGTCATTGATTTCTCTTCATTACTTCTTGGGCACATTCATATTGGGTTTGAAAGTGGACTACTTTTTCATACCACTCAGTAATGGTTCCTGGAATCTTATCCATAGAGTAAATGTGGGTCATAAGTTTGGTCAGGATTCCTGCTACAAAGAATCCAATGAGAATGTCATCATTGGTAATTTGTGCTTGAACTTGCAGTTTTAAAATTTCACAATATACTCAGTGAGGTTAGGAGAGAAGGTTCTATCTCATTTAGAAACTATGCATTTAGTTGCAAGCCAAGAGATGGCATTGCCTACCATATCCTAATGTTTGAATGCAGCTTTAAATTCTTTGACATAATCAGTGAAAGTGCTGAGAGTGAGGGTGGTGCCAGAAATGGACTTCTGGCAGAATGTGTTTGCCCAGGAGAGGGCCGATCCCTTTATCATGTAGGAAAGAGCAAAGGCAATTTGTTTGTTATCAGTGTCATAAACCTTCAAGTTTACACGGAGATAAAATTGTATTGAGTTTAACCAAGGGATGGCCATCTCATACAAGCCATCATATGCTTCAGGAGCACCAATGTGGAGTTTAATGGGTTTAGTAGTCATCTTGGGTGGAATAGGACAATGAGGTAGGGGTTATATGGGGAAAAGAGGAGATAGTTGGGCAATAGGTGTAGAGAAAGGAGAAGTGGGAGGATGAGAGATGACTAGCAATATGAATGATTGATGGGTGAGATCAAGGGTTTCAAGTTGTTCCTCTTGTATAGGAACCAAAATATCAGGGTCTAGGATTACTTCTTCCTTGGTGGATACCTCAGAATCAAATGAAGAATTAGTTGGTGGGGAGCACCAGCTGCTAGGTAGAAATAATGTGATGGAAGTGGAGGACTATACCAAAGATAGCCTCTTTAGAAGATCTTGTCCTTTTGTTATGTTCTTGCCAGGTAAGCTTGAACATAGTCCTTTATCAAGATGAGTGATGAGTGGCAAAGGATAGGGTGAGGCAGTCATATAACAGTGAGGCCAATGAGGACTGAGTATGACAAGAAACATCCAAGGTGATGAAGGAGATATGAGAGTGGCAAGGATGCCCAAGGTGACTATAAGGAGTCATTGAGGTTGTCTCAGATGATGATGAGAGTTCCCAGACTTTAACCAGGAGGTTCCAGAGGAGATGATAGGATTTCAAAGGAAAGGACAAGATAGAAAACTATTGTATAACCAATGAGTATATATACTGCTAGAAAATGGCTTAGGGTAGACATGGGAACACTGACTAAATGCTGACTGATCAAGAAGATAAAAATAGAGCAGATCAATGAAGAGGCAATGAAACCTTCTGAAAATGAAGAGAAGAATGCAAAAAGGTTCTGTTAGAACTACAAGTAAAAGAAAAAGGCCTTGCTGGGATTTGAACCCAGAGTCAAGGATACTAGCAAGGAAATGTAGTCAATGTCAAGAGAAAAGACAAGTCATAACAATACCCACAATTCTGTTATGATTGATTATCTTTTTCCTCGTCTTTTTCTTATCACACTTCTTACTTGGAGATGCATATGGACCGGGACTCGCCGTTCTTACCCTACACGATGGTTACTCATCGTAGGTCCATTCTCCTTTCGCGTACTCTTTCTTGATCCCTAGGTTGTTCACCTTCCGATCTTCTTATCCAACCAACCTAGGTATACATTTCTTCCTTCTCGCTGGACTATCGTCTCCATTAGATAATTCTCTTGCATTATCTACGTGTCCCCATCCTCCCAGATTAGCTAATATTGTTCCTCATTGTTCTTTGATGTTCCATCCGCAGTACAGGTATAAATACCTGTAGGTAGACGCTTTGTAGACTCCGATCTTGTTCTTCTGAATACTACCTCGCTTCTTGCTCAACTCGATCCCCTCGAGAGCTAACTGCCTCAAGGACCCAGTCCCTTCGTGTGGGAATCCTTCGTCAAAACCTTCGTCTATAACTATTCGCCTAAGGACGTTGTGTCTCTTCGTGAGCACCTCCCTCAGTCGAAAGGTAACACACCTTGTCATCGTAGAGACCTAACAGCCACCAGGAACTAACAAGCTTAGCCCCTTGGTATTGCGAGTATCACTTACATTTTCATTCTTGGAACTAGCTACTCCAGGAATCCCTTGAGTCTTTAAACTCACGACTGAAGACCTCCATCGTTAAACTTAGCAGCAGTAACCACTTTCACTTCTGTGCAGAGGACATATCCAACGCTGACATATTCTAGTGTCATCTCTTGTGTCTTACCAGTCCATGCAGACCTCCAGTGTAGAGGCAGTGCAGCAAAGGGTACTAGCACCACCGTCCACGAAATACAGACCCATGAAGATCGAAGAGGTTGATGAACCTACTATTACTATTGGATTAGATCCATACGAGGACTATGCTATCAGAGCTAGTCGTTCTATCAAGCAAGAGTCACAAGGAGCCGAAGAAGCCCTTGGAGTGCTAAGAGTCAAAGAAGACGAATCATGAGAGCTGAGCCCAGTGTATCGGCCGGCATCCATTATCCGCTCACCCACTTCACTTGCCCAGCCTGTCAACTGGATATATGTTTGGCACCACCAGCACCAGGACACAGATACGTCATCTGAAGAATCCCTTGCTCACTTACCATGAGAAAATCCTACACCTCTGCTACCACCTCCTTATACAGGAAACCGAGTCCATGAACATCTCAATCAGCCTAACTAAGGCTTTGTTCATCACATTCTGCGCATTCATCTATTATCTCATCAGGACCGTGTACCAGAGCAGGCCAGTGTACCTGCATTTCAATAGTAACTGGAGAATTGGTGCCTTCCACATAGGCTTAGTATTACCAACGGAAGTCAACACCCAGACCACCGTTATAAAGAAGAAGCATCTTCTTGGGACAAACCAGCAGTCGAGAACAATGCATGGCCAGAAACATAGGATGAGGTGTCTTTTAGTGAGTATTCCCCTATCGAAGAACACGCAAGAAGACGGAAGTCCATGATCAAGAAGTTACTCGAGAAAATCATACAGAAAATACAAAGAAACTGTATACAACACAGAGAAACCAAGAACCTTTATATTCAAAGGCCAGGATCAATACCACATTGGCCCAGAGGAAAACAAAGGTTACCCTTCATTACCGAACTAGAATCAACCTATATTAGGGCAGAGATCGGTTGGGATGACATCGAAATCATTCAAAACATCCCACAAGAATAGTAGTCCAATATGGCGAACATCTCCCAAGAACAATGGAATGAGATGGTAAACACACTCAATAACCTCAATGCCATAGTCATGAATTCAGGAGAAAGAATCAATGGTCTAGAAAAACAGAGGAATACTCTAGCAGAAGCACTAGAGAGAGCAAATGCATAGCTCCAAGAAGCTGGAGAACAAGCTCAAGAAGCAGACCAAAGAACCCAAGAACTCATGGGCGTTGTAGGTGAAAATTGGTCAAACCGATATGGATCAGGAAACAACTCTGGAGGAGGATCCTCAAAAATCGAAATATTCGCAGATCCAGGAAACTATGATGAAACCAAATCTAGATTCGAAGAATGGTGGATCAAACTCAAAGCATGGATAGACTGCAATCCAAAGCAGTTCACTATCAAAGACAAAGAAGGCATTCCATGACCAAATGGAAAGACACAAGCATATGCTGTCTTATCCAGGCTTAAAGGAATCAAAGGATCTTATTTCGCAGAAATCGAGCTAGACAAGCTAGCAGAAAGAACATTGACCCTCATCATATGGGACGATCTCAAGAAAGAAATAGAGGGACTATTTCGACCCCAACTACATAAAGATTGGGCAATGAAAGAAATCACTCAATTCAAACAAGAAAACCTTTCGGTGGACATCTACCTAGCAAAATGGCGAACGCTATACTATCAATCCAAGATAGCGCCATCTCATGGAGTTACTTTACTCGAACGCAACACTGTGCCAGATCTTATCAAGGACTTATTTCAATTTGGCCTTAGGTCGGATAACGTCGAGAAGACCATGACTGCAATCAGAAACCTAGGCAAGACCCGAGAGGCATACAAACTTTTTGCACACTCCTCTACAAGCAGAGACATGAGACAAGTCAATGCTTTCCAGAAAAGGAATAACACATCAAGAAAGTTCAAATGTGTTAACTGTGATGCAGAAGATCATGGTATCAAGGACTGCAAAAAGCCAAAGCAGAATCAATGCAGCGAATGCCATTGGGTCAAAGGATGACACAATCGCACTTGTAAAAAGAATTAAAACATCCGAACTATGGATATACTCGAAGAAGCACACACACCATGAGCAATTTGAGGCATGGACTTTGAAGAAGCCAAAGCATTTTTCTATGATCTCAAAGAATCAGAAGAAAAGGGAAAAGACAAGGTGCACTGAATAATCTGGGACCTCAGAGTGTACAACCAATTCCAATAAAATCATAAAACCAAGAATCATTAGCAACAATGCCAATGGGGTCTCTGGTTGATCCAGAGCTTGGCAGGGGCTTCACACCTGTGCTTCATTCCATTAATAAAATCAATGATCACCCAGAATCGGATCAAGAAAGAAGAGATATTATTCTATCTATCAAGATTGTACCCTTACACCACAAGGACAAAGCTATGACAGCAAAAGCCCTACTGGATAGCAGCACCAATACTATATTCATTGATCGCAAATGGGCAGAGCAGAAGAAGATTCCACTCAAACCAATTCGACAACCACTATCAGTGCACAATGTCGACGGAACTAATAACTCCAATGGCAGGATTACGCACGTTGCCGAACTCATATTGGAATTCCAAGGACATTGCGAAAAGGTTATCGCAGAAGTCACCAATCTTGGAAAGAATGAGTTCATCCTTGGCTATACATGGCTTAAACACCACAACCCCGAAGTCGATTGGATAAATGGAATCATCAAGATGACACGATGCCCACATTCATGTCAAACTCTTAGTGGATGATCCCCTTTCATTAGAAGGATTAAAAGCGAAGAACGAACAGGTGCAAGATACATCTATACCCTCAAGAAAGAGGCCGAAGAAAAGGAAAAGCTGAAGAAAATTGAGCTTAAACTGGAAGACATAGTGCCAAAAGAATTCCACAAGTACCTCAAGGTCTTCTCAAAGAAGGAATCAGAACGCATGCTGATTAGAAAACCATGGGATCACGGCATTGATCTAAAGAAAACATTTAAGCCAAAGAAAGGAAGAATTATTCCCCTTTCAGAAATAGAACAAAAGAAAGTCTCTGACTTCATAGACGATCAGCTTGAAAAAGGATATATCTGACCTTCGAAATCACCGCAAACCTCACCAGTATTCTTTGTACCAAAGAAAGATGGACGAAAGCAGATGGTTCAAGATTATCGGTATCTTAATGAGCATACCATCAAGAACAACTATCCACTCTCCTTGATATCTCAACTCGTCGAGAAACTCAAAGAATCGAAGCTCTTCACAAAAAAGAATCTTTGATGGGGATACAACAACATACGAATCAAGGAAGGAGATGAATGGAAGGCTGCATTTGTATGTCACCGAGGAGCCTTCAAGCCACTCGTGATGTACTTTGGACTCACAAACACCCTGGCCACATTCCAAACCATGATGAACGATATCCTATTCGACATGGACGATGTAGTTGTTGTCTATATCAATGACATAATGATCTTCACCAAGACAGATAACCAAGAGGAACATGATAAGATCGTACTTGAAGTCCTCAGATGTCTTGAAGAAAATGACTTATATGTCAAACCAGAGAAATGCACATTTTGATTCACATCCGGCATCATGCTCTCTCTTCCATTCCATGGCTATGCAAAGGAAGTAGATTTTCTAGGAATGGTCATTACCCCTGAAGGAATCAGGATGGAAGAAGACAAAGTCAAGGCAATACTCGAATGGCCAACCCCAACTACAGTCAAGAAAGTTAGAAGTTTTCTAGGCTTAGCCAACTTCTATAGAAGATTCATGCAAGATTACGCCAAAGTTGGAAGACCTCTTCACGATCTCACAAAGAAAGACACACCCTTTCATTGGGACAGACCCAAACAAGAAGCCTTTGACACTCTTAAATTTCTATTCACATCCGCTCCCATCCTTGCATTCCCTAATAATGACAAATGTTTCAGACTCGAAACGGACACATCAGATTTCACTACAGGAGCTGTATTATCCATCAAGAAAGAAGGACAATGGCACCCCATCGCATATTCTTTACATGCAATGACACCAGAAGAAAGAAACTATCCAATCGCAGACAAGGAGATGCTCAGCGTTATCTGAAGTCTTGAACAATGGCATCATTACCTCGAAGGAGCTAAAGAGGAATTCGAAATCTGGAATGATCATGCAAACCTACAATGGTTCATGAAAAGACAAGATCTTAATTGTCGTCAAGCATGATGGGCACAGTATCTTTCCCACTTCCATTTCAAATGGCTTCATAAACCAGGAACTACTATGGGAAAACCCGATGCCTTATCACACAGAGAAGATCATGCCATAGGCATTGAAGATGATAACAAACAAACCCTTGTCATCAAACCAGAATCCATTGGACGCACTATCATTTTAGTAGAAACAGAAAATGAAAACATCAAAAACAGAATAAAAGAGAAATACAAGGAAGTAAAGAATAACGAACGAGGACAAATAGAAGTGCTGGAAGACGAAGAACTCAGGGCCGAGATTATTCGACTCCATCACGACACTCCCATCGCTGGACATCCAGGCATCGCACGCACCACAGAGCTGCTACAGTGAAGCTATACATGGTCAGGAATGACCTCATACGTGCAAGAATACATTTTGCGTTGCGACAAATGTGCAAGATACAAAGGTATAAATAAAGTGACACCAGGAAAACTCCAACCCTTGGAAACACCTCAAGGGCCATGGCAAGACATATCCGTGGACTTCACCACAGATTTACCCCTATCCCACAGATCTGACTCTATCCTAGTCATCGTTGATCGCTTCTCAAAAGAAGTAGAATTCATTCCTTGCATCAAATCCATATCCGCAATCGACACCGCTCGACTCTACTTGCATCATGTATGGAAACTCCACGGCATTCACCAATCCATCATATCTGATAGAGGACCCCAATTCGCGTCTCAAGTCATGAAAGATTTATGCAAACACTTAGGGATCAAGCCTCGCATTTCCACCACATATCATCCACAAACGGATGGTCAAATGAAACGAATGAACCGAGATCTACAACAATATCTTCGTTTATTCACTTCAGAACAACAGGACCAATGGGTAGATTGGCTACCAATCACACAATTCTCATACAACACAAAGCAACAATCAGCCACTCAAAAATCACCATTCGAAGTTACACGTTCTTACAAGCCAAAAATGGGCTTTGAACAAAGGGCAACAAAAGCGCCTGCAGCAGACGAACTCGCCACACAAATGGAGAAAACCCTTCACGAGACCTTAACTGCTCTCGAAAAGGCTAAATCAAATATGAAGAAGCAAGCAGATAAACATCACTCTGCAGCTCCTCAATACTCCATTGGCGACAAAGTTTGGCTCGCAACTGAAAACCTCAAACTTACTCATGCTTCCAAAAAGCTCACTGAAAAATGGCTTGGACCATACAAAATTACCGAAGTCATTGGCCCTAACGCATACAAACTTCACCTACCCAAATCCATGAAGATTCATCCTGTCGTCAATGTGTCATGCATTAAACCTTACAAAGAACGGTTACCATTGCAAACAGCAGACAAACCGGGACCTGTTCTTGTGACAGACGAGAGAGAATCCAAATATGAAGTTGAGTATATTGCAGACTCTCGCTTCAAACGCAACCATTTGGAATATTTAGTTCATTGGCATGGCTATTCTGATGAGGACCGTACCTGGGAACCTCCCTCAAATCTATCGCATGCTCAAGATGCTATTAGGGACTTCCACAGATCACACCCTAATGCTCCTCGAAAAATCAATCTTACCCAAGCCAAGTTCTATGATTTATTCCAATATTGCAGAAGACCTATACCGGAAATCGCAGAACCTCGATTACCCTTTGACCAACTCGACGTCGATCTTTAATGTTTGCTGGGACAACAAACTTTAGAGAGGGGGACATGTTACAAAACCTATTTTCTCCACATTTTTCCGCATTTTTCCAAGTGCTCATTCACCCTACATACTCATTCACACCATGGAACCTCAAGCAGTAACGCAAGTCACGCTTACGTAATGTCACAGTCATGTTCCTTATTAGGATGCAGTGCCTCTTCATGAGTGCCTCCCTAATTAGGACATGCATCTCAAGATCTGCCACATCATGATGTGTCATGCCTCATGGTACGCCACAGCATCAAGGCTATGCTTCCATTCTGCCACATGCCTCATGTACGCCTCATGCATCACATGCTTCTCTTCCATTCCAAGGCTATGCAAGGCTATGCATCATGACTCACAACCCTAGACCCTTATCTAGGCTATGCTTGCATATATGGTAACTACCAATAGCATTATGCCCTCTTATCTCTAGAGGTTAGGTTAATCTAGATAAGA
>JBBPLW010000513.1:0-12916 GCA_038089995.1 Tylopilus balloui | reverse complement strand
CAGAAACCGGTTCTGATTCTGAGTTAGGATCGATACGCGGAGATGTAGTCATTGCGGAAGAGACCACAGTACCCGCAGCGGACACACCAGAGAATGCAAACGAACAACCACCAAAGAAAAAATCTCCCAAGCGTTCTGGTTTACGTCCCCCGCGGACCCTTGAGACAACCTTGTTTGACCGCCTCGAACGAATGCATGGCCCCGGCGTCAAGCGCTTGCTCAACGTCCAATACCGGTACGCATCCACAGCCTGACGTTCGTTTCTTGCTCTGCTCAACAACCTCGAGCATGCACGCACTCATTTCCCAGTTTCCGTCGGACACGCTCTATGCGTCCAAATTAAGGTCGCACGACTCGGTATCCTCACATCTGCTTTCCGACTTGCCAAATACGAAGTCATTTACCGAAACATTGGACGAGGAGACCATCAAAGAGACTCTTGGCACTCCCGTCATCTTTTTCGACACGGCGGGATGCGAGTACTATGAACGCCTTGAAGGCGACGGGGATGAAGGCAGCAGGTGCAACGAGAATGAGGCGTCGGTGGTCAAAAGGTGGACAGAGAAGCTCGTACGTTTAAGGAACCAGCACGGATCTCTTTTCTTTCGATCCTCATGTTCATCTCCGAGCGACACAGGTCGAGGTTGGATTGTATCCTTTTCAGATAGCGATTATCACGCCGTGCGTACATGGATAGCGGGTATTCTCTCCGCTCGCGAACGCCGACGTTTTGTTCTTGATAGATATCAAGCTCAAGTCACGCTCCTCAGCTCGCTGTTACGTCCCGAATATGGCCCAGAGCTCGAGATTGGCACGGTGGACGGTATGCAAGGACGCGAAAAGGACGCAGTGATAATCAGTCTCGTGAGAAGCAACAACAAGGTCAGTGCCGAGCATACGAGCGGTATTGAATCTAATCAGAACCAAAAAAAAAACACAATTGGGACCCTAGCGCGAGGTAGGTTTCTTGAAGGAGAAGCGACGAATGAACGGTAAGTTTGCTCGGTCGTCCATCTTCTAGTGCGTGGATACATGCGAAATCATTGGTTCTAGTGGCCATGACGCGAGCCAAGAGACATCTCGTACGTCCTCGATGCATTTTGCCAAGCACTCGTTCTTGATCAAAAACTTTCCGCTTTTATTCATCATCGATAGTGTATTGTTGGAGATTCGTCCACGGTCCGACACGGTGGCGCGTATCTACAAAAGTGGCTTGCTTGGCTCGAAACGAATGCGGACGTCAGATTCCCTGAGGCATGAGGACGAACTCGGACGATTTCTGGGATCGGAAGCTCTACAGTGGTGTACGTGCAACGTAGTATACAAATGATATAAGCGGACGAGATAGCAACACAGATTGTGGTAGCAAAGAAACATAAATATCACTTGCAAACCAGTGGCGCCATGATCGAAAGAACGGCAAATAACGAGACCAGCTCCCAGTCTAGTATTCGTCAGGGTCGTTGAGTGAAGCGTACTCAGAGATTGTCCGGACATCTTCGTATTCTTGGACGACTTCACGCATCGCGAAGCGCATGATGGGAGTGAGAGGTACCAGCTTCGGCCCAATGACTTCATGTTCATCGCCTTCGTCGATCTGCCCCAGGTTCCTCGTCGACAGGTTGACCGGATTCACCATCACCATGTCCCCGTCTTCCGATGACTCGACGCCGACAGTCCCGCTCGCTCCGCCAACATAAGAGCTGTTACTCTGTACGCGATGGGTCATCGGGACAGGCGACACCGGGGCACTGATGACAGGTATCTCCGGCTCTTTGCCCACCGGCTCGGTCCAGTGCAGATTTAGCACCTTGGCTTTGATCATCCCGTCCACCACGCGCACACCGAGTTCCCGACAGAGTAGAAAGTAGGGAAGATGCTGCGTCCCGGGCTGGCTGAGTTTGCTCATGACTTTGAGGAGCTGCATGGCGCTAAAATCTGCAGAGTAATCGTCGATTGAAGACATGCCGCGATGCGAGTATGAATTGAACCCAGCAGGACCGAGGCCAGCATGAAGAGCGTCCGGGCCACTGGACCGTGGCCGAGGACCTGGGGTGGATGGGGTGGTGGGGTCACGTGGAGAAGTTAGCTGGGAACAATGGACAATATGGAGGTTGAGGGTAGCATGTGCTTGAAGGAACGGCGAGCTCTGCTTGACTGATCCAGAAAATGTCAGCAATACTAGAGCCTATTGTGGTATGAATACGTACTATCAAATGTTCCACCGGCGGTAACTGAGAAAGATGAAGTTGGGATTTATTCGACCAATGCAAGCAAAGTAGCTCACTATACTCATTGATATAGTCCTCCCAGTGCGCTAGTTTACCACCGAACGCCTCATATAATACGTCAAAAGATAATGCAGACCGTAATGCTTCTGGGACACGAGGTAATACACGTTCCAAGAAATACGTTCGTGTCTCGCTTCTCGAGCAGTCGTCGATTGTGACGAGCTTGCAGTGTTGTACAACGTTGAGTTGGCGCAGCCAGTTTTGGTAGAATGGATCGCTCGTGGCATGAACGACATGACACAGTCGGTCTTGCTTTGTCAGAACAAGCATGGAGTCTAGCAGACACTTGATGGTCTCTGTTGACTGAACCAAGGACGGTCTGTCCGCAACGATAAGAATAAACAGAAAATTTATTTTGCAAGCGAAACGTACAGCCTATGCGCTTCATCGAAGAACAATACAGGTATCTTCTTGGGAGGCTTTTCGGGTTCTCTAATGACAGAAGACGACATCCCGCGAGCGCTGTCGCTTGCTCTCTTGGCGCGCTTGAAGACCCACCGGCTTCTGTGGAAAGGAGGATTGTTCACGTGCGTTCGCTCAGATGATATATCCGATTCCTTTCGCCCTTGGTTGCCGGGTTCGTTGACATCTTCTGGGGGCTCGAATTCAGCATATCTCACAAGAGAATACTGCAGTGTTTGAATTCATCATTAACTACGGTAAGAAAAGAAGCGTAAATCTTGCCTGGAACAATTCCATGAGCCGGGAGATGTCGCTCGTCCGCACTTGCGATCCGACGCTACCGGCGGGTGCTTCGGACAGCCTTCGTTCCACGTCGAGGCGGTCGTGCTATAAAGAGGCGACTCCATTAGAATCTTTGCATCGTCGAGCTGCACTCTCCAGACGAGAGCACCTACCTTGAATGCGCAGGCTTCTTTTCGAAACTCTTCGAACCCAGGCATCTTCGTCGAAACGTCTTCAAAGTATCGTTCCATCTGTTGACTAAGACTCATGTAGAGGCTGCTAAGATCCGCGAAGCCCGGAACACGGAGATCAAAGTGGAGAACATGGAATTTATCACGCGTAAGCACTTCACGAAGAAGGGCAGTCTATATGCGTAGCAATCCAACGGCATGAGTCCTACGAATAAAGAAAACGGGGAGATCAGGAAGAAAAACATACCTTGCCTACGGCACTGGCACCAAAAAGCACCGTGAACGACGGGTCACCTTCCAGAGCACGCTCGATGGCCCGCAATTCTGCCTCACGGGCTAAAAAGCCGGGCAGGCGTGTAATCGCATGCTTGATGCGCAGCCGCGGAACTTCACGCTCTTCGGTGACCTCCCTGCGTGCTTCTTCAAGCAGACGCTTGGATTCCGTCAGCGAACGCGCGGTCTCAGAGGGCTGTATGCATCATGGACGGGACCAATCAGGCTCCCATGCAAGCAGAGAACGCGATGAAGCGTACGTTCAAGAGGACGCCGAGGACCTCACTCATGCCAAAAAAATTTCGTCGGTTGAGATCTACACTGAGCGCTGCTGAGCTCCTGCGGTGAGGTAGATTTGATGAAAAGATCCACTGAATCGCGTCAGCGCGTGGCGTTCTTGGGCTTGCGCCAGCCGAGGGATTGCGTTGGACTCTGCCGTTTGTCTTTGTGCGCATGGATAAAAGTGGAGGGGGTTGGCCTAGGGGCTAGGCAATTGAGCGTCTTGGGGTAGGAGATGGGTCAGATGTGAGCACTCGTATGAAGGAGTCGAAGAGGACGCACCCTTAAGCGCATTGCGCAGCACGGGCACGAGTGTGCTGCGTGAAGACGTGGAGCAGAGTGATACACGTTGTCAGAGCGAGGCCAGCACAGCTATCGTCAACGCGCCAACCAGCCCCCATTACTTACGAGAACCGGCCGCAACGACGTTGCGCTCAGCGAGCTGTATCCGTGGCATACACGTTGCTGCTCAGTTTGTCTAGCAGAACCGTGATGCAGCCGCAAAGAGGTAAGCCGGCTAGACCTTGGATGCCACAGTGTTGGCTAGTCGACAATATTAGTACGTCGTGGCCGGCAACAGCCCGTTCCCTATTCCTTCTGGCTGGTCGTCTGAGTCGCTTTCACAGGTTTGGAACTTCGGTACACTAACCACGACAGGTCCTTTCACATTAAGACTTTGTTTGTCCGCAGACAGGCTTCATTCTGCCTCTCGCAAGGCTTGTCCTCGGCCTCACTACTAGTCACCAATCCTTTCTTATATCTCGGGTCCTATGCCCACTCACCCTTGCACCTCGAGCGATGTGCTCGCTCTGGATCCTGAGCGCTTCCTCGATTGCCCGTCGTCTGACATTTCGCATCCCCACTGCCGGCGTGGCTTCACTACAGTCCAGGGACCCTAGTTATCCTCGTTGTCCACTTCTGGTGTGAACAGATCGAATCGTGTTTTAGTTTGAATAATCTCGGAGTCAAGTCCGAATCTAGTCTCGCCTGTGCGGCGTCCCGGTAAGGCCGAGCCAGGACCGGGGGCGGTACTTCTGCATCATCGAGATGGAAGGGGAGAGTTGGGACAGCGAGGGCTCGCTGACCGCTCCGTTCTCCACGAGTGAGTGGTCGGGTGTACTCTAGGGTTGTTAGAGTTGTCGACGCCATATACCTATGCACTCTGGTCATTGTTCAGAGAGATCGTGGAGTTGCAGCGGCGGGCCAGAGCAAAAGGTGTCACGCTGCTCGTCACACAGCAACGTAGACTACCAACTTTTATAGTCCTTCGGCTGACCGTATCCATCACTTTATCGCGTTCTATAATGTACTAGACTGACTTGCGTGCATTTCTCTCTCGCTCTGGTATCCGTCCGAGCCATCAGACCCGACGAATCGGAGGCGTTGCCGTCGTCCAGTCTGCCCTAATGCATCTTCGGCTTCCTCGTCCGACGAGACAACGGTAGCCTCATGTCCACGGCTGGCCCATCTACCCTCAGGGACGTCCGGAAACCCTCCTTGTTCGTCTCCTTCGTCAGAATCCAAGTCGACGATATGGGAACGCCGATGACTATAGTAGCCCTCGTCGTCGCCAATTTCATAGATGCGAGGGCCGTCCCTGAGGCCAGCTATTCTACCTTCCCAATCGTTGTCATCGATGAAGCTACTCTCATAGCCATCGTCCTCACTCCCTTCATCTTCATCGGGAACCCGGAGTTCGTCTACCCCACTATACATGTCGTCGTCGTCTTCTTCTTCTCCGTCAACATGGATAGTGCCGAGAAAGCCCCAAGGCCCTCCAAACGCTTGGAATCGATGTCGCCAAGGCGCAAAGGGGCGCCAGTCATCGAGGTCGTCACTATCGTCTGCTTCTCCATCCTCCAACCCCATCCAACCAGGATCATCCGCAATGTCGACCTCCTCAGCACCCATCTGGTCCTCAAGCCATCCCACTGGATCCCCCTCGTCGTCTTCGTCTCCTGGTCTGTGCCCCGGATAGACGCGTTCACAGTTGCTGCATGCACCGTTCCATATCTCGTGCATGCAGTCAAGGCAGCGATAGATCCCGCCGTCTTCCATGTCAAGCATCCCGACGTCCTCCCCACGTGGTGCGGCGTCGGCAATATGAACACCGTCATCATCGATGTTGGCACCTGGGAGAAACCATGGGAATCCACGATGACCGGCTACACCTGGCTTCGGAAAGATGTCCTTCCAAGGATCGGTGTTCGAGTCTAAATTCTCAGAGGTCTCGACAGGAACGGGTAGCTGGTTCGGTAAGAGTCCGCTCTTGCCCAGCGCTTGTGCAATACCCTTAACACCCCATACCTCGACGGGGCGCTCGCGTACAACGGCACGACAATGCGGACACGTTTTCCTGCGCCTGATAGCTGGTGGCACCGGTCGGTTGTCGGGTGGGGGAGCCGTGAACCAATTTACAAGGCAACTGTGACAGGCGAGATGGCCACAAGGAGCGAGGGCGTAGGGTTTATACATCAGATCCAGACAGACTTGACAAGTAACAGCCTGCTGAACTTGGCTCAGGAGTGCCTGATGAGACGCGATTAACTGGAGAGGGTGAGACTCATAATGAGACAAGATAGGGGATGATCACTGACATTGTTCTTGGGTTTGAGTTCCGCCTCAAGTTGAGCCATCTTCTCTTCTACGGAACTAGAGGATCGCTCGGGTGGAGATCCAACCGTTGGGACAATCTGCTCCTCGTCATTCTATTTGGAGGATAGGCATACGGCAAATTAATAGTTTAAATAGAGCATACCAGAGTAGGTGGCATGCCTTGGCTTCGATACTCGGTAGGACTATCCAGAGAAGGACCTTTCCGGCTTTGGTTGGGCGTTTTCGGCGATGACACATGTGAGGAGTATTTTGCAGCGGGGACGACACCGGTTGGCAGATCGGCTTCAGCCGAAGTGAACCTGATGATTTCGTTCCGCGCAGACAACGGAGCGCGCGAGCGTTCACCCGGTCGACTCTGTGCAGCCTCGTTCTTGGCAGGTGGGCTCACAACTGGTGCCTTCTTTCTCCTTTTCCTGCGGCGTTTAGCATCACGATGGGAATCGCGTCTGGTGCTGGGCTCTGCTGACGGATTTCTGCGCACTTTCTTTGGGCCTTGAGGAGCAGATTCCGCGTCCGACATTGTACGTTTTGAACTTTGCGGGACGGTGTTGTGCCCTGGCGTTGCTGGAGACGTCGAGGGGGGCATTGGGTCAGCCCCACTGCAGCCGGTGGTGGTGGACAAGGAGAACGCGCCACCTCCATACAGGACGAGGGCGACGAACTTCCCACGCCACTGCAAAGAGCCAAATATCTGCGCGCAGGAACAGACGACTTGGTGAATTACATCGGGTCAAGTCGCAGCTGTCTGGAAGGGATCACGTCTTATGGCGGTGGGTTTACTTGCGACTGGTGTTTGGTACTGATCCGTGGTACGTTCTCTCATTGCAGGAACCCCGGGCCGGACCACTCCCACATAGGTCTGCTGCAACACTTGCCAACCAGCAAGGCTGTGAATTGTAACGTATAAGGTGCTCGTCCCGGAACAATGGATCCTACGCTTGCGTTGGAGGAGTGCAACTGGCGATAATTTAAGTCGCCACAAGTCGTCAGGACAATGAAAGACAAAAACAACCTGGCGACAACCACATCGCCATCGCCGGGTCATTCCGACCGCCTGCAATTAAGTTCCGCAGCACAGTACGATGTTTGGTGACTCCGTTTGCTGATAGAAGTACTCCTTCTCTGGCCAATTAGATAGGTCAGTGTTCGCTGTGTAAAAGACACGTGGTGGTGCTTTCTAGTTGTTTCAGAGGATTGTCATGTCGCGCGAACACATCAACCGCAAAGATGATCTAGGGAGTTCCTTACCATGCTGATGGCGAAACATCTGCTGTGGACACAGCAAGGTCGGCGACCCCGCAGATACAGCGGCCAAAGGCGGGGACCAGGGACGACGGGCACAAGGATTCAAATCTCCGATGAGAATTCTGTTCCCGGCTTAGCGTGTGAATCGTACATGAGCCGGCTCCACTCTCATCCTATTCCTAATTCACTTGTTACACTCGATCCCCTTGTCGCAGATTGGCGACGTGTTCGTCCGCGTTCCATGCGCGTGTCCGCTCTCTCTCTAGCTACAAATGATCCCTTCCTTCGCAAATCAGGCGTTGCCCCCTCCACCTCAATGTCCAGTCGCGAGCCTCTTAATCCCCCCCACGCCGCTCGCTGCGCCGCCCACGGGATTGGGCATGACAGACCCTCCTCCGACTCAGACAGCGGATCTTCCAGCAAGGATTCCCTCGTCACACCTGTGTCCGATTACTCCATACACTTACCCTACAGCGACAACTCTACCCTGAATGCAGATGCCGAGGACTGTAAAAGTCTCCGTCGACAATACTTTGACTACGGCATAACTACTTCCTCTCTCTCCGACACTTCCCCACCCTCCAAATACGAACAAGACAGGGTTCTGCACGCCGCCCAGTCCTACCCTCATTACATCACTCCGACCTCTTACTCCTTCCCTTGGGAGCTACCCTTGCCGTCCATCGCCCGCTCCAAAGCACCCCCACACAGAGTCAACCTCAAGGACGACTTTCGCACGGAATCACCCTCATTCTTCCATTCACAATCTTTTTGGCTCGTCCTCTACTTTTGCCTCAACCTCGGTCTCACCCTCTATAACAAAGCAGTTCTCATACATTTCCCGTATGCATATGCCCTTACTGCTTTGCATGCGCTTTGCGGGTCCATCGGTGGCTTTACCCTGTTACGTCTCGGATTGTATGTGCCCACCAAACTGTCCGACTCGGACAATATAGCACTGCTTGCATTCAGCCTACTTTACACCATTAACATCGCAGTTAGTAATCTATCCCTGGAACTCGTCACCATCCCCGTGAGTCCTGTCGACGGTTGCCATGCATCCTTTCATCTGATGCCATGCCCACATGTTGTAGTTTCACCAGGTCGTCCGAGCAGCTACCCCAATATTCACTGTTTTCCTTTCCATGTTTTTATTCGGCACTCGTAGCAGCAGGCAAAAAATCGCTTCCCTCATCCCCGTGGTCGCTGGCGTTGGCTTCGCGTACGTCATTCACAAGTGCCAAGCGAAAAACCTACCTGGATAACAATATTTTCCATTATAGAACTTACGGCGACTATTACTTCACTACAACAGGGTTCCTTCTGACCCTGCTAGGGACCCTGCTTGCTGCCATCAAAACAATCTATACTAGTATTATTCAGTCATCGCCTTCTTCAGCTTCTCATCCTCCACCTGCGCTCCGTTACCTGGTTCCGCCACGCCTGCACTTACATCCTCTCGATCTCTTGACGCGCATGGCTCCCTTGGCATTTGTTCAGTGTGTGATATTGTCACACATGACTGGGGAAATGGAGCAAGTTCGGCTTTGGAGCGCCCAAGAGTTGACGCCCTGGACGGCTGTTGCGCTGGGTCTCAATGGAGCAATCGCATTTGGTCTCAACATCGTTAGCTTTACAGCCAACAAGAAAGCTGGTCCGTTAAGCATGACGGTCGCAGGTACGCTTCCAACTTGCTTGGGTTTCCTTGTCGGTTCGAGGCGGCAAGTGGGCGATACAATACTAACGATACCAATAGCAAACGTAAAGCAGGTCTTATCCATCATTCTCGCTGTGGTAATGTTCAATCTATCGATATCGCCGATGAACGCATTAGGTATCTTGCTCACACTCGGGGGTGGTGCTTGGTATGCGAGCGTGGGATATCGGGAAAAGGCAGCACGAGGGCGGTAACAGGAATGTGCTTGCAAAGCCTCGATATTCCGCTCTGCTGCCCCCTTCCCCATCCTCTCCATGTGATGCCCGTCGACATCTGCACATGCTCCTTTTCCCTCGACATGAATGCACCCGATCCGCACGCTGCCCCCTTCCGAAGGGCCTTGATATTTTTTGATCAATGTAGATCTTGACGGCGCGCTACGCTGCGGATGTGCGTACGGTACTGTAATCTGTTTACGGCCCATCGAATATACACCCGCGGATAAGTTCTTGACGTTTGGTTCTTCCGATGCCGACTAGATCCGACGGCCGGGTCGGATTACTGGCGCCGCTCAATTGATCAAGATCCCAACGCAAGCTGGTATGAGTCCATTGAATTTGCTGTGCGACTACCGGACATAGGCCAAGAGGACAGGTCCAGTTCCGTCAGCTCTCGATGTTCGGTGCGGGCCGTATGAATACAATGCAGGTGCCCGCAGCGCGGATAGACCCGTAAGTACTAGTGTGGCATATTCATCGTGAGCTCACCGCGGGTGCCACGAGCGCCGATGGCGTTGGATACTACTTCCATCCTAGTCGGTCTAAGCCAAAGCCAATCCTTTGGCTGCTACATTCTTGGACTGGACTAGCGCCCCAGGCGATATGGAAGTCTTGGCATTTACGTTATTCGAGAATTCTGCGCCACGACCACCGTCATCGCACGTTTTGTCGGCTCTCAACCTACCACTGTAGTGGATGGATACGCGCTGGGCGTGGGCACTGCCAAGACCTCCAAGCCCGAAGCTCTCCACCAAGTTTTGTTTATTTATGTCATTACACGCTTCAGAAGGGGGATTCCACACATGCTGCCAGAACTCAGATCCAGATGCGGAATGTTTTTTATTACAAGCACATGGCCGATTTAAATCCTCGACAACAATTCACCCGCTCGGTTTGATCAGTGGGACTTAGCCAGTGCGGGGCGGCAATTCAGGTGGTGTTACTGCCGGAGATAGGTGCTCCGAAAGGGGATGAGCCCAGCGATACCGATGACGCGATGACAGGTGCCAATCATAATCACAGTGAGTAGACTTCTCACTAGACGGTGACACCACGCTTTGCATGGGCTGTCTTTGTTGCTTTTATTTTGCACCCTACGCGATGATCTCGGTTTTGCTCCAGTGCTTAATGATGACTTTTTAAGTCAATTAGTGTTCTGTTGTGAAGTAAAATGATCTATGTAGGACAATAGGCTTGCCGCAGGGGATCCTGTCCCTCCACTTCTCTGTCCCTGCGAATGCCTCGGTCACCGGTCCGCTGTTCCCGCCGGCTGTTTTAGACGCCTGGGACCCCAAGTGGCAGTGGCATAGTGTTAAGGCGATAGGTATCTTGCTGACTGATTTGATCAAGCAAGGTGACTGATAGTGATACCTCCGATCATACTCGCGGATCGATAATTCGGTGGTCGCCGTCGATGAACGGCGTGGCAGGCATAATGCTCGTATATATTGGACTTGGCGCCGTTCAAGGCGCACGCGGAAACTGATGCTATGGTTGGTAACCGCGTTGATTTACCGTGGCATCGGTGCTGGTGGGGATGCATGGACGACCGTAGTCGAGTGGAGACTCCGTCCGCCGATAACGACCCAGAATTTGATCGGTCATCATAGGACAGATAACCAAGAAGATTTACTCACAGTGACTCAGATTCGGTTACCGCGGGGTTTCTCCAGTCGTCCTGCGGACTTAGATCGCTGACGAGCAGCAAGACAAACCATCGGTCGGTGACAGAAAAGAGTGGACCTGATCTCCCCTCCCATCGCGTTCGGCGGCGACTATACCAGATCTAATCCTCCTCTACTGTACGTTTTCCATCACCACATTAAGCCAGAGTCCGAGACAGTGATCGTTAGTGCTCGTCTTTGTAAGCCGTCCTGTTTCGTCAGACCGTCATGCATGCTCATCCAACTTGATGATCAGTATTGCAGCCATGTCTGCGCCCTTAAAGGAGGTTCTCGTCGTAGGTTTTGGCGCGGTGGGTTCAATCTGTACGGTTCATCTATAATGTCGATCGCACCTTGGCTGACTCTTCGATGTCAGATTCTCTCATTCTCAAGCGTAGTGGTCTTGCACGTGTGACCGTCGTGGCTAGAAGCAACTATGATGCTGTTCGGGGTGAGTCGAGTTCGAGAGTCAGTTTGATGGAAGGGACGATGCGATTTGGCGACTTGAACAGAACACGGAATGGACATCCAAAGTAGGAAATACGGCAACATCCCAGCATGGAGACCAGATCGATGTACGCAGGCTGTCATCCCGTCCGTCCATTCAACTCACGACACCATACATTTGTAGTGTTCAAATCAGTCAGAGAGGCCGCGGATAGGCAATATTCTTATGTTGTGCTCACCACGAAAGCTATACCAGAGGTCGCAAAGACTCCATCTGTGCTCGATGCACTCTTGTCATCGCCTTACACAGATAAGCATAGCCAGCCGACATACGTCCTATTCCAAAATGGTCTTGGCGTCGAGCGGGACTTGTACAATAGTATAAAGAATCTCGGCCAGGGAGATCCCAGGATCATAAGCACCGTTGTGCGGATCGGAACCAATCTTGTAGGAAAGAGCCGAGTGTCGCACAACCACTTTGTAAGTATCTGAATTTCACTCGCTACGTATGACTGATCGGTGCGTTCGGACTTGTACTGGCAGGACAGTGTGACAGTCGGGATGTATAGGCACGGGGACCATCTGACGACGTATAACACGGAAGAGGAGTCTGCAATCTTGCATGATTTCGGGGACATGTTAGAAGTGGGAGGTACAGAGTTGACCATCGTTCCGGAAATTCAACGTCACAAGTTTGCCAAGACGTTCTGGAACATTGCCTTTTCGTCTTTCTCGACACTTACCAACTCGCCTCTGACCGCGATATTCCGTCCACCCCCACCGCCACAAGAAAGCGCAGATGAAGGGCATGTGCAGTCCTATACACCGTATGTAGCGCCGATTACGGAACAGTTCGTACGAGAAGAGACGCTGCCGGTACTACAGTTAACCTTGGAGGAGATGGTTGTATTAGGTCTGTGCAAGTTTAACTCTGTCGTGGCTTACTTCTCTTCTGACGGTGCCTTCCGACAAGGTCGTGCGATGGGCTGGCCAGACGAGGAGGGTGGTCTCCCGTCCCGCTTGGTATCGGACACGATCTCGAGGACGGCCGCTCTGTACAGAAGTCCCGAGGCCAGTCACCTCCCTAGCATGCTTCTTGACTATAGAAATGCGAATCCCATCGAGGTCGAGGTAATTCTCGGTGAAGTCGTCAGGATGGCGCGTGAGAGGAACGTTCCAGTTCCAGTGAGTCTCCACCAAGGCATATTCGTGAGTATGAGATGAGATAATGCCCTGCTTAGCGCATCGAGACATTGTATGCGTTGTTGACCGTGGTACAGAACCAGATCCT
>JBBPLW010000512.1:0-12921 GCA_038089995.1 Tylopilus balloui | reverse complement strand
AGACAAAGTCAAGGCAATACTCGAATGGCCAATCCCAACTACAGTCAAGAAAGTTAGAAGTTTTCTAGGTTTAGCCAACTTCTATAGAAGATTCGTGCAAGATTATGCCAAAGTCGCAAGACCTCTTCACGATCTCACAAAGAAAGATATACCCTTTCATTGGGATAAACCCGAACAAGAAGCCTTCGACAATCTCAAGCTTTTATTCACATCCACTCCCATCCTCGCATTCCCTGACAATGACAAACGTTTCAGACTCGAAACGGACGCATCAGATTTCGCTACAGGAGCCATATTATCCGTCGAAAAGGAAGGACAATGGCACCCAGTCGCATATTCTTCGCATGCAATGACACCAGAAGAAAGAAACTATCCAATTGCAGACAAAGAGATGCTTAGCGTCATCCGAAGTCTCGAACAATGGCGTCATTACCTCAAAGGAGCTAAAGAGGAATTCGAAATCTGGAATGATCATGCAAACCTACAATGGTTCATGAAAAGGCAAGACCTCAATCATCGTCAAGCACGATGGGCACAGTATCTTTCCCACTTCCACTTCAAATGGCTTCACAAACCAGGAACCACTATGGGAAAACCCAATGCCTTATCACACAGAGAAGACCACGCTGTAGGCATTGAAGACAACAACAAACAAACCCTTGTCATCAAACCTGAATCCATTGAACGCACAATCGTTTTAGTAGAAACAGAAAACGAAAACATCAAAAACAAAATAAAAGAAAAATACAAGGAAGTAAAGAATAATGAACGAGGACAAATAGAAGTGCCGGAAGACGAAGAACTCAGGGCTGAGATTGTTCGACTCCATCACGACACTCCCATTGCTGGACATCCAGGCATCGCACACACCACAGAGCTACTACAGCGAAGCTATACATGGCCAGGAATGACCTCATACGTGCAAGAATACGTCTCGCATTGCGACAAATGTGCAAGACACAAAGGAACCAATAAAGCAACACCAGGAAAACTTCAACCCTTGGAAACACCTCCAGGGCCATGGCAAGACATATCCGTGGACTTTACCACTGACCTACCCTTGTCTCACGGATCAGATTCCATCTTAGTCGTTGTTGATCGCTTCTCAAAAGAAGTCGAATTCATTCCTTGCACAAAATCAATATCCGCAATTGACACCGCTCGACTCTACTTGTATCACGTATGGAAACTCCACGGCATTCCCCAATCCATCATATCCGATAGAGGACCCCAATTCGCGTCACAGGTCATGAAAGACTTATGCAAACGCTTAAGGATCAAGCCTCGTATTTCCACCGCATATCATCCACAAACGGATGGACAAACGGAACGAATGAACTGAGATCTACAGCAATATCTACGTTTATTCACTTCAGAACAACAGGATCAATGGGTAGATTGGTTACCTATCGCACAATTCTCATACAACACAAAGCGACAATCAGCCACCCACAAATCACCATTCGAAGTTACGCGTTCTTACCAGCCAAAGATGGGCTTTGAACAACAGGCAACAAAAGCGCCAGCAGCAGACGAACTCGCTACACAAATGGAGAAAACCCTTAACGAGACCTTAACTGCTCTCGAAAGGGCCAAAACAGAGATGAAGAAACAAGCAGATAAACATCGTTCTGCAGCTCCACAATACTCCACTGGCGACAAAGTTTGGCTTGCAACTGAAAATCTCAAACTTACTCACGCTTCCAAAAAGCTTACCGAAAAATGGCTCGGACCATATGAAATTACCAAAGTCATTGGCCCTAACGCTTACAAACTTCGTCTACCCAAATCCATGAAGATTCACCCCGTCGTCAATGTGTCATGAATCAAGCCATACAAAGAATGGTTACCACTGCAAACAGCAGACAAACCGGGACCTGTTCTTGTGACAGACGAAAGAGAATCCAAATATGAAGTTGAGTATATCGCAGACTCTCGCTTCAAACGAAACCGTTTGGAATATCTAGTCCATTGGCATGGATACTCCGAAGAGGACCATACCTGGGAACCTCCCTCCAATCTATCACACTCTCAAGCTGCTATACGGGACTTCCACAGATCTCATCCTAGCGCTCCTTGCAAAATCAATCTCACCCAAGCCAAGTTCTATGACTTATTCCTTTATTGCGGAAAACCTATTCCGGAAATCACCGACGCTCATTTACCCTTTGACCGCCTCGACGTCGATCTTTAATGTTTGCCGGGACGACAAACTTTAGAGAGGGGGACGTGTTACGAAACCCTATTTTCTCCACCTTTTTCCGCATTTTTCCAAGTGCTCATTCGCGCTACACACTCACTCGCACCATGGAAACTCAAACAGTAACGCAAGTCACACTTACATAACGTAACAGTCACGTTCCTTATTAGGACGCAGTGCCTCTTCGTGAGTGCCTCCCTAATTAGGACATGCATCTCAAGATCTGCCACATCATGATGTATCATGCCTCATGGTATGCCACAGCCTCAAGGCTATGCTTCCATTCGGCCACATGCCTCATGCATCACCTACTTCTCTTCCATTTCATGGCTATGCATCATGACTCACAACCCTAGACCCTTATCTAGGCTATGCTCACATATATGGCAACTACCAATAGCATTATGCCCTCTTATCTCTAGAGGTTAGGTTAATCTAGATAAGACCACAACATGTACATACAATAGAAATGTATATAAGGAGGGCCAAGGCCTGGGAACACCCCAGTCTTGTTCTCTTCCTCTTACCACCATCTTCTCGGTGTTGAGAGCAGAGTTATTCTCACCATGACTCGAATACCTCTGGAAACCGTCTAGCGCTTTCACCAGCGTTAGCTCCTACCCCTCCAGCCTTCGGGTAGTCTATTTACTTGTTCTCGCAGAGTAAGTAGACCCCTTCATTGGGTAGTCGCTTCAATGCACAGCTGACCCAACTGTCCACTGTTGCACCCCAACCGACCCATCTATCTGCTGGTAACCCAAATGCCCTGCTGGCAACCCAAATGCCCTGCTGGCAACCCAAATGCCCTGCTGGCAACCCAAATGTCCGTTGATAGCCCAACCGACCCAAGCGTTCGATCCAATCCAAGCATTGCCAACTCATCTCCCACATACCATTCTCCATTCATTCTAAAGATCTGCCCTTCTGGAATGTTACCACTACCAGAGACATTGCTGTTTGTCAATCTGTTCAACTGCCCAGCCACCTACAACAGATCCACCGGCTCCTCTCTACCCTCTTCTTCTGCCAACTCCTCCATTGCTGTTGCCACTGCTCCATCTCCCTACCCCTGTCCATCTCTTTCCCTTCGTCTCTGTAGGTGAGGGTAGTACAACTCCCTCTCCTCCATCACAGCCTCTACATCATCTTCGTTCCAATTGCTCGTTGCCTCTAACTCATTCTCAAACTCGATATCCAATGCTAACCTTCACGTTTTCACCTTCACTCAGCAGGAGAAAACTAGCGAGGGTATAGGCATCAACCTGACCACGCCCAACCCTAAACCCGGTCCTGAGCCTGCGACATGCGAATGAGATGAAGATTGATGTGAGAGATGACCATGAGAAGGCACCTGAGGTTGTGCTTGAACCCACCGCCATTCATGAAGCCATTTATGTCGTGCTCTATCCTCCTCGATCCGTTCAAAGATCTCACTGCACAACAGGTGTGCATCATTACCATGGCTGGGACAGTGGAGGAGGGGGCATGTGTGCTGGGGGTGATGGTCGAGGTCTCAGGAACTGCAGTTTGCCAGGAGGAAAGCACTTGCATTGCCTCATCGACCCGTTGAGGCTCAATGATCTGCTTCGTGTGCCAGTTTTCCAGGATCTGTTGATGAAAATGTGGAGAAAATGAATATGGAGACACATTGAGACATGATGAGAAGTGGTATTCTTGTTTCATCCAACTGGGATGACACATTCAACAATTTGGCAGAGGTTGAGAGAGATGTAGTTGACATGAAAAGATGTGTTGGATTGCTTTGGGTGTCTGGAACGAGAGCATCAGTGGTCCAAAGAAACAGTGTGCAGTGCAAGGGACATATGCAGATGATCTGACAGGCAGCAGCTGGTGTGCTTTTGCAAGCAAGGAAGATTTATAGAGCAAGTTGAGAAATAAAGGATGTTGATCCAGTGGGTAATGGATCCCTGGGGACAAAGTGTCAGTTAACAAAAATTGGGTACAGAATAACTGCATCGCTGGCGAAAGGCAAAGCATATCAGATGAAAATGACACACCTTTCGACATTCCTCGATGATACACTCCCATAGGTCTTCTCCACATCTTGAAAAATACTTGAGTGCATATCCAACCACTTTTTGGATCAATTGTTGTGTTCTGGGAGACAAAGGCATCATAGTGCCATCATGGTAATGAAGAGTGTGGTCAAATGAAAGCACTTACATGTTCAGTTTTCGGAGGATACCTAGCAGCTGGATTCATACCTCAAACAGGTCCATGGTGAGTCATCTGCGGTCATGTTGGTCTGCTATTCGCTGTACTCGAGCCCAAGGGAGGTGGTGGTGAATGCATCAATCAGGTGGTTGTGCTTTGTTGAGCTCTCAGTCTTGTCTAGACTCTGCGGTCTTATGCTTGCAACCTGAGTCTGACGTATGTTGCAGGTTGGGAAAAGATGACATATACCTTACTTGGAATCCGGATGCTTGACCCCTTTTCCCCACTGGATGATCATGAAGAGCGGATTTTGGTACAAGATATCAATACATCAACTCGGGACGTCGCACAGTGTTTAGATAACTCAGATGAAATGTCAAAGGTGGTAAACAACTCATGATCATGCCAGTGATCATCGACCCCGGTTAGTATGCATCACTCATCTGGCTCTCAAACTTCTTGTTCAGCCAATCTTGGTCTGTCCTCATCAGACACTTCACGTTGATGGGTCTCCCACTCTTATATGACCAGTCCACTTGTTCGGTGATACTCTTCTCCATTTGCATGTTCTGTTTTCTGGTTAAGAGAAGGGGAAAATGAGGATATCTCATTGACATATGCAGTTCAGGTCACTGCCAGTGCACTGTAGTGAGCTGACATACCTGAAGGTGGA
Organism: Tylopilus balloui; assembly: GCA_038089995.1. NCBI lineage: Eukaryota > Fungi > Basidiomycota > Agaricomycetes > Boletales > Boletaceae > Tylopilus > Tylopilus balloui. The sequence continues at coordinate 7,873 of JBBPLW010000512.1, read as the reverse complement.
CATATTGTACTATAAATTTTCCCAAGAAAGTGATGTGCCGGTGGAGTACAGATGTGAGGTGCCAGGCATATCAGAAGACAAACAGGATAGGCCAGCACCCATGTATCCCACTGGCAAGGTGATGGTTTGATTTTGCTGTTCAATGTTGCAACTAAAGTGCTGTGTATATTCATTTGGCCATGCAATACATATTCAGAGAAATGTGCTGCAATACCTTGTCAGAAAACTACTATCAACATTTCTCTATGAATCGTCCAGGGTACCTTGCCCAAGAGACGTTGATGACAAAAATGAGTCCACGAGTCAATCAACAGTCTGGAGCAAATTGCCAAGAGGCAATGATTTGGGGCAATAACTCAAGAATTGCTCCATCTTGGATATGATCACATCCACAGCAGGTCGTTCCTCTATTGGCAACCAGCAATCCTGAATCAAATCCCAGTGTATGTCATGGATCACTCGCAACGCTGGTCTTCCTGGTGTCTGTCCTTTTGCCAACCGTAAAACGACTGCTGAGTCTTCCCATACTTCCAACCATGGCTGTTTTCCAGATAACACCTGCAAGAACATCAGTGCCTCCCTTTGTCAATTGACTCAAACTGACTTCCCTGGAGAGCGACACAAACAAAGGAGTATATATCACTCTTGGCTGACTTGCTGGTTGTCTCGTCAGGGTCAACCTACTCTGGTGCAATCCAGCACAATGCTCCTGGTCGTGCTATGGATCTTTGCAGGTAGCTTAATGCTTCTGGAATACTCCCAATCAAGGAAGCATATCTGAAATCAGCCAAGCGTGATGTGTAATCTGCATCAAGAAGTATGTTGTTCTGTGCTTTGATTAGACAGAGAGAAAAAATAAAGGCCTCTTCCCCAACACATGCAGTTCAGGTCACCATGGATGATAGGAAAAGAATGCACTGTAGAATATTATTTTCCTGGCCATAACAATGTAATAATGACTTACAGTAGTGCAAACCATTTGCTATATCCAGTAGCTATCATACTCGGTTACAGGGGAACAGATGTGTTAGAGGCCCAGTGGACGTACAAACTGAAGTCTATGTCCCAAATCAAGCTTCAGATCATGCTTTGATAATAAATGGTGGAGGGACCCATTAGACATCCACAATGACACCAAAGACATTGCACCATTCATTCCAAACCCATATACAATGCCCAGGAATGGAACAACATTTCGATGGTTGAGCCTTTTCCAAATTCCAAGCTCTCGACAGAATATCTAAGAGACAATTTAAATCGTGCATTAGCTGGGAATTGAATTGGATGCGCTACCTTGTCATGCTTATCACTCATGTTTTCACCTATCTTGAATCGAAATGCCTTTACTGCGACCTGTAGTTAAGGTAAATAGGAGACAACATAAGCTATACCATGATCAAACCTCTTTTGGTAAACCATCCATGTACCAATGCCTATATACATCACCAAATGCACCTCCGGCAACGTAAAGATCATTGGTCTTGACAATGCATGGTGTAAGGTCTGGTGGGGTGGGTAGTTTTTCACTAATATGATTTGATTCAAATCATGCAGCAATATCAGAGAATTATACTGTACTGTTACAAACTGACGTACCTGAATGTGGGTGCATGGCACTGTTGATCTTCCTGAGGCAGAGATGTGTAGTACGAATATCGCGGTGCTAGTGGTACAATAGGACGAGCTGGGAAAGATGGCTATGGGAAGTATAAGCGACCACACGGAAAACCATCCATGGATTAAGAAACCATACATTTGTTGTTCCAGTGAGCTAACCTCGAAGGTTAGACTGGCAAGTGTGCAACATGAGGAATACATACATTGGGAACAGTCTGACCTGCTAGCGACAGCAAGGGATGGTGAGATAAAGGTGGAGGGATGCACTGCAAGTCCAATGCATCAGGAATGGGTGATGTGTTGAATGGGATGTTTTTAGAAGGATCTGACTGCTGCATAGGATGGGCTGCATCGGGTACCACAGGCGTTCTCATGTGAGAAGTTGTCAACAACTGCTTCGAAGAAGTGTGAGTGATAGAAGCGAACGTTACGAGCTACATACTATACTCTTGGACACTTGCATGCTGTTCACATTGTTGAGATTTGTCTGTTAGATGAAGAGGGCAGTGAACGTGAGAGTTGAGATGCATCTTGTGAGCATCTTACCTGACTTGCAACGGGAGCCAACCAGGGTACTTGCCACAAATATATCATTCTATCGAATCCTGCAGATGCCACAGATTCACCAGAGGGAGAGAAACAAACAGTATAGATGCCATTATCATGTTGTACATATGGTGGGATCGGATGACCAGAAGATGTGTCCCAGAAGTGAACAGTTTTATCGAAGGATGCGCTCACGAGGATATGACTGTTCGAGGAAAGAGTGAGGGAGTCTATTCAGTCGGTGTGACCTGTCCAGGGTTGTCCAATTTGTTTTCCAGTGTTGGAATTCCAGCAGCGAATCATCTTGTTGAAAGACGCAAAAAAGAGTCTGCTGCCATCATGTGACCACAGTAAACAATTGGCTAAATCTATGTGACCTCACAGTGGACCCAGGACGCATTTTCGACTCTTGACATCATAAATGTGGATGTTCTTTTTGATGCCACATGTGAGTTTGCTTCTGTCGGGAGAGAAACACAAGGACCACACATTCTCATCTTCAATGTCATCACCGACCCTTGTCCCCTGCAGGGTGTATAAAGACACTCCATGACAACTAACCACAATGAGTCGATCATCCGGCAAGATGGCAATCTTGGGATACAACCCCAGGTGAGTCCATTCTTTGACGAGCTCATGCGATTCAATGTCCCACACTTCAATCTTCCCAAGTTCCTCTCTGCTGATGATTTTGGTGCCATCCCAAGTTACAGTGAAAGAGAACACCCTTTCCTTGTGCTTCGTCACTGTCCCTTCTTGCTCCCCATTCTTCAAATTCCATACCCTCACAGTTCTGTCTGCAGAGCTGGTGACCACCCGTCATCCGTCGGGGAAAAAGGCCAGATGGGTGATATTGTGGTCATCCCCAGAGATGACCAGGGATGGCCAAGGGTGATCTCTGCCAGAAAGCTGTTTCATGATGATGGTGTATGGGCAGTTGGGTGCAAGGTGGGCTGTGTTGAGTCAGCGTTGTTGCAGAGGTGCATGGTGAAAAGGTAGAAACGTGTCATCCTTGAGGCAGAGATGAGGCAATGCCCATTTTTAGTGCCCAATTCTGACCATGCTCCATACGACAATTCTAAGGTTGCTGTGAGTATGATTCCTGGTTATCGTCTGGCATGATCTCCAACGTCAATCGATCTTGAGGTAAGCTGGCTTGTTGGATCTGCTCTTCCACAACCTCACTGAGTACATGGTGTTACGAAACCTATTTTCTCCACATTTTTCCACATTTTTCCAAGTGCTTATTCACTCTACACACTCACTTGCACCATGGAACCTCAAGCAGTCACACAAGTCACGATTACGTAATGTCACGGTCACGTTCCTTATTAGGATGCAGTGCCTCTTCGTGAGTGCCTCCCTAATTAGGACATGCATCTCAAGATCTGCCACATCATGATGTGTCATGCCTCATGGTATGCCACAGCCTCAAGGCTATGCTTCCATTCTGCCACATGCCTCATGTACACCTCATGCATCACATGCTTCTCTTCCATTCCATGGCTATGCAAGGCTATGCATCATGACTCACAACCCTAGACCCTTATCTAGGCTATGCTCACATATATGGTAACTACCAATAGCATTATGCTCTCTTATCTCTAGAGGTTAGGTTAATCTAGATTAGACCACAACATGTACATACAATACAGAATGTATATAAGGAGGGCACAAGCTTGGGAAAACCCCAGTCTTGTTCTCTTTCCTTTACCACCATCTTCCCTGGTGTTGAAGGCAGAGTTATTTTCATCGCGACTCAAATACCTCTGGAAACTGTCTAGGACTTTCACCAGTCTTAGCTCCTACCCTTCCAGCCTTTGGGTAGTCTCCTTACTTGTTCTCGCAGGGTAAGTAGACCCCTTCATTGGGTAGTCGCTTCACTAGAACAAGACTTGTTTACGTCACTGGGAACTAACAAGCTTAGCCCCTTGGTATTGCGAGTATCACTTACGTTTTCATTCTTGGAACTAGCTACTCCAGGAATCCCCTTGAGTCATTGAACTCACGACTGAAGACCTCCGTCATTAAACTTAGCAGTAACCATTCTAGCTTCTGCGCATAGGACATATCCGACGCTGACCTATTTTAGTGTCATCACTCGCATCTTACCAGTCCACACAGACCTCCAGTGTTGAGGCAGTGCAGCCAGGACTACTAGCACCACTGTCCATGGGATACAGACCCGTGAAGATCGAAGAGGTTGACGAACCTATACTTGGATTAGATCCATACGAAGACTACGCCTTAGTGCCAGTGAGCCACAGAGCTAGTCGTTCAATCAAGCAAGAGTCTCAAGGAGCCGAAGAAGTCCTTGGAGAACCAAAGGTCGAAGAAGACCAGCAATGAGAGCTGAGCCCAGTGTATCGGCCAGCATCCATCATCCGCTCACCCACTCCACTCGCCCAGCCTGTCGACTGGATATATGTTTGGCACCACCAGCACCAGGATGACTGTACCCATTATCAGCACACTTCCAATGACATTTTCACTGCGGGTAGTGTCTCTGAGATTTGTCGTGCGGTGGCACTCAACCAGGAGGTATGAGCAATTATACAAGAAGGAATTAACTTGGGTCGTAGGCAAGAGCTGCTTAGAGAGGAACAGCAGCGCCTTCTGGATAGAATATCTGCGACGAGAGCCAGGATCCAGGAGAGTCAGAGAATTCGTGAGAGAGTTCCAACTCCATACCCTCATATCCCTTCTCACGTTCCTAACCCTATACATACTTGGATGAGAGATTTTACCCCTCCCCTTCCTACTTTACCCAATACCCTTGGTTGCCTTAGACCTTGAGCAGTACTTAGGAAGCCTAAGCGTTTCATTCCTTATTGAAACAGATAAGTGTTCTGTAGTGGTTATATCAGCAGACCCTAGAGCGATATGCAGACAACCAGCTTTCAGAAACTTACAAAGGAGACAGGGTATATCTAATATCCCAGTACAAGAGGACCAGGACACAGATACGTCATCTGAAGAATTCCTTGCTTGCTTACCACGAGAAAATCCTACACCTCCGCCACCACCTCCTTACACAGGAAACCGAGCACATGAACATCTCAATCAGCCTAACTGAGGCTTTGTTCATTGCCTTTTGTGCATTCATTTACTACCTCATCAGGACTGCACACCAGAGTAGGCCAGTGTACCTACACTTCACATCTAATTGGAGGATCGGGGCTTTCCATATAGGCTTAGTATCGCCAATGGAAGTCAATACCCAGACCTACCGTTACAAAGAAGAAGCATCTTCTTGGGACAAACCCGAACCAGCGAATAACGCTTGGCCAGACAACGCATGGCCAGAAACATAGGACGAGGCATCTCTTAGTGAGTACCCCCCTATCGAAGAACACGCAAGAAGACGGGAGTCCATGATCAAGAAGCTACTCGAGAAAATCGCACAGAAAATACAAAGAAATGATATACGGCATAGAGAAACCAAGAACCTTTATATTCAAAGGCCAGGATCAATACCACGTTGGCCATGAAGAAAACAAAGGTTACCCTTTATTACCAAATTAGAATCGACCTATATTCAGGCAGAAATCAGTTGGGACAATATCGAAATCATTCAAAATATCCCACAAGAGCAATAGCCCGATATGGTGAACATTTCCCAAGAGCAATGGAACGAGATGGTAAACACACTCAATAACCTCAATGCCATAGTCATGAATTCAGGAGAAAGAATCAATGGTCTAGAAGAACAAAGGAATACTCTAGCAGAAGCACTAGAAAGAGCAAACGCACGGCTCCAAGAAGCTGGAGAACGAGCTCAAGAAGCAGACCAAAGAACCTGAGAACTCACGGGTGTTGTAGGTGAAAATTGGTCAAACCAATACGGATCAGGAAACAACTCCGGAGGAGGATCCTCGAAGATTGAAATATTCGCAGATCCAGGAAATTACGATGGAGCCAAATCTAGATTTGAAGAATGGTGGATCAAGCTCAAAGCATGGATAGACTGCAATCCAAAGCAGTTCACAATCAAAGATGAAGAAGGCATTCCACAACCAAATGGAAAGACACGAGCATACGCTGTTTTATCCAGGCTTAAAGGAATCAAAGGATCTTACTTCGCAGAAATCAAGCTAGATAAGCTAGCAGAAGGAACATTGACCCTTATCATATGGGACGATCTCAAGGAAGAAATAGAGGGACTATTTCGACCCCAACTACAGAAAGATTGGGCAATGAAAGAAATCACTCAATTCAAACAAGGAAACCTTTCGGTTGACACCTACCTAGCAAAATGGCGAACTCTCTTCTATCAATCCAAGATAGCGCCATCTCATGGAGTTACCTTACTCAAACGCAACACTGTGCCAGATCTTATCAAGGACTTATTCCAATTTGGCCTTAGATCAGATAACATCGAGAAGACCATGACCGCAATAAGGAACTTAGGCAAAACCCGAGAGGCCTACAAACTTTTTGCACACTCCTCTACAAGCAGAGACGCAAGACAAGTCAATGCTTTCCAAAAGAAGAGTAACACATCAAGAAAGTTCAAATGTGTTGACTGTGACGCAGAAGATCACCTTATCAAAGATTGCAAAAAGTCAAAGCAGAATCATTGCAGCAAATGCCATTGGGTTAAAGGAAAACACAATTGCAACTGCAAAAAGAATAGAAATATCCGAACTATGGATACAGTTGAAGAAGCACACACGCCATGAGCAGTTCGAGACATGGACTTTGAAGAAGCCAAAGCATTTTTCTATGATCTTAAAGAATCAGAAGAAAAAGGAAAAGGCAAGGCACACTGAATAATCTGGGATCTCAGAGCACACAACCAATTCCAATAAAATCACAAAACCAAGAATCATTAGCAACAATGCCGATGGGGTCTCTGGTTGATCCAAAGCTTGGCAGGGGCTTCACACCTGTGCTCCATTCCATTAACAAAACCAACGAACACCCAGAATCGGATCAAGAAAGAAGAGATATCATTCTATCTATCAAAATCACACCCTTACGCCACAAGGACAAAGCTATGACAGCAAAAGCCCTACTGGATAGTGGCGCCAATGCTATATTCATAGATCGCAAATGGGCAGAGCAGAAGAAGATTCCACTCAAACCAATTCGACAACCACTATCAGTGCACAACGTCGATGGAACTAATAACTCCGCTGGCAGAATCACACACATTGCCGAACTCATACTAGAATTCCAAGGACATTGCGAAAAGGTTATCGCAGAAGTCACCAATCTTGGAAAGAACGAGTTCATCCTTGGCTATACGTGGCTTAAACACCACAATCCTGAAGTCAATTGGACACATGGAACCATCAAGATGACATGATGCCCACATTCATGTCGAACTCTTAGTGGATGATCCCCTTTCATTAGGAGGATTGAAAGTGAAGAACGAACAGACGCAAGATATATCCATACCCTCTGTTACGAAATCTATTTTCTCCACATTTTTCCGCATTTTTCCAAGTGCTCACTCGCTCTACCCACTCACTCGCACCATGGAACCTCAAGCAGTAACACAGTCACGCTTATGTAACATCACAGTCACGTTCCTTATTAGGATGCAGTGCCTCTTCATGAGTGCCTCCCTAATTAGGACATGCATCTCAAGATCTGCCACATCATGACGTGTCACACCTCATGGTACGCCACAACCTCAAGGCTATGCTTCCATTCTGCCACACGCCTCATGTGCACCTCATGCATCACATGCTTCTCTTCCATT
>JBBPLW010000511.1:0-12975 GCA_038089995.1 Tylopilus balloui | reverse complement strand
ATATTTTGATATATCCTACAAATATCAACTATGGAATCAAGTTTTATATCAAATATTATGAGTTATGGCATGAATATATCATTTTCATTTGATGGAGTTATTTTTAAAAGAAGCATATAATCTGATGTGTCAAATAGATGTAATACAAATATACATTCAAAATCAATCATAAAAATTTATGATCACACTCCGTGGTATAAAAGTACAATCAAAAACAATTCTTAGCATGATGAGCTCTTAATTCTGATAGCAGTTCATAAGGAAAATGTTGAACTTTCTGAAAAAATATCAGAGAGATGTTTTTGGTAGACAATAGTACATACCTTTGATATGAGGCGATGTTATTCAGATATTAGAACCTTGCTCCGCCTTACCCATATTGATATTGTGGGTGGGGTAGTCAACATTGGTGGGCCAGGTGTAGTTCCTTGTTCCAAGTACAGCATTGAAGTTGTCATTCATGCAATTACAGATCACAATATTTGTATCAAGCCTGAGTGTATTACCAGGTATAGCCATCAACTCCCTTCCATGACTCTCTATACCTTCTGGCCAGGCAATGGGATGACCTGTGTGGAAGGCATTGGTGTAGCACTGACCACCATAGGAGTAGCTATAGGTTATTGAGTGCATGATAATGGCAAGAGAGGGGCATATATCCTTTACCCACATGACCAGGTCAAGTAAGACACGATCCCATAAAAACATCACCTTAACCTTGGGGTCATTGACAAGATCTTCATTTAGGTCATGGGTCTCACCTGTCTTGAGGTTAATGCCATGGCCTATGCCAGACATAGGGAATCTAAGTGCGAAAATATGCATTTCTGTGCCAATCATCAATGTAAACCAAGCCTGGCCTATATTGGATGTTAACATATTGACTAGAAATAATAATCAATGAGAGCCATCACCCACCTGTGGTGTAAAGAGCTGTATAGTCAAGTGAGTTTCACCCAATGCCTGCAAGAGTGGGCAATGTGTCCAGGTTCAATATGGATGCAACCACAACTGTTCTCTTCTAGCCAGTAGCTGGATTTAAGTCACCTACCATATCTACAAACTCAACACTGTTCCAGAAGATATAGGGTTAGAGCTGGATTAAGGGATTGTTGAGATATGTAGGGTGATTGCTAACTAAGGCAATCAATTTTGCCACATCTTCATTGTGACCATTGAGAAAGATGGTCACTGTCAAGTTGAGTGAGAGGAGTTCCCACATGCAATGAAGAAGCAAAATGATGGGAAAATTTGTGGGAATGTATTTCTTGGTAAATTCATTGCCTTTTACATCCTGTTGAATATACTTGGGCATGCACTAACCTGGGGGCCATAGTGACCAAGGCCCTTCAAAGAGCATCTGTCGATCCCCTATGAGATCATGCATAATGTAGGGCTTTCTAGCAATCTAGAGAGGATCCAACTCAACTGCATTCCCTCCTTCTCCTTTTTTGCTGGCAATGGTATACTGAACGACCTCCATGGAGTCATTGGGGATGGCCTTGGCATAGTCAGAGATGCCACAATGAGGCACAAGTTGGACTTTGACTGGAAAGGTGTTGGCATCGAATTCGAGAAGATTATGCATGGAATGTATACTCTAGGCTTTGACTACCATCACTCTAGTTGGTAATATCAATGGCGACTGAATGTTAGGTCAGATGGAGTTCTTGGCAGAAATTGAAACAGTAGATCTGGGGGGCATGCTATCATGCAATGTCAGTGATCATTTTTTTTAGAGAATATAATTGAAGTTACTTACTTTAATACTGAAAGGAATAGCTAGAAATATTCTGTTTTGATGCAGATTAATGGCTTTGCTGCTGTAATATTGTTGGGTGATCAGCAAGATGAAGAGAGTGACTGGAGGTGTTTTCTTACTGAGGATAGGCCATGGTTTGCAATGGGGAAAACAGAGAGAGCAGATGGTCTTTTATGGGTGAAGGAAAGGGATGGCATGTGATTCTGGATTGGATTTGTGCATTAGCAGCTGATGAGACCTTTGGCAAAATGGAAGGCTAAATCATTGGCAAAAATCCCACAAGTCATTTTGGATATAGCTGACTAATTCTCTATCTTCTCACTATCTGATCAGATGATAAGTAGTCAGATGGTCTTATCATGGTGAGAAGCATACAGACTGTGAGAGAAAGGTAAGGCTTGGATGTCAAGCTGACCAGTGGAAGATATGCTGTTTTGGTAGGTGGTGAACAAGAGTTTGGGTGATAATGTGGTGGCATTATCAGCTGAGCAGCAGTGTGGGCTATCGATTAACAATAGCATGAAGGACCCCATTGAACGATGTCACGTGGTCCAGATTTGAAGCTATGACTGGTCATTGGAAATGAATTTAATTGGCTTTACTGAAATTCTGAATAAGATAAAGAACTCGGTTGTTTTTGGCCATGCCATTCAAAGATGACTTCCGTTGTGCACATGTACCAATACAATTGAGAGTTTTATTTCAGTGACATGGAGTAATTCCAGATCAGATTTCAGCCATCTTTCACCCTAGTTCCCCTGTAGGCCATTCAGTTTGGGGTCTAAATGACAAGTCCTCCATTTTCACCAGAACTCACTATCACAAATGTTTCATCACTCTTTGAGTTTTCTATGGTATTCACAGAATGTGTCTATAGTTCTAATGTATATATTTTAGATGAAATGTTTTTGTTGAATAAGAAACAGAATTTTCACAATACAGCTGAGTTAGACAAAAGAAAGAAAATTTTGCCAACACCCCTCACCTTCCTTTATTGTGAAGCATGCAGCAAGAAATGTAGCTGTTTCACTGGGCTCCCTTTTGAATTGTTGCCTCTTTATCTTGATCTCAAAATATTGTCCATACCTCACTTGCTTTATGAAAAGATGGTATAATGTAAGTTTCTTGGCGATTTCCTCCAAAGAATATGCTTTAGAAATGGGAACAAGAGTGTAACTGCCATCATGATAGGGGAAGCTTATTCCACCTTTGACAATGACAATCCCATGGCAGTCTGAGTTATCAAGGTAATTCTTCGGCTCTGATAGTGTTACCAGATACTCTTCTATACCCAACAATTCTTCTATTTCCTTTGCTGTTTGAAATGAGCCTGACTCCATAAAGCTAGGTGACATAACAACAATGCAGACCTGCTATAGATAAATAGAAAAAACATTATCAAGTAGAGCAAACGTACCAAGGTGAAATGCTACCAGAGCTAGCATAGATTAATTAGGCCCACTATATGCAATATTACAAGCCAGGCAAAGAACTTTGGTTGGGTGGTTTGTTGCACTATCTATCAAGGATGAAATGTCAGAAGGGGAAGGGTGAGGTTTGTTGGAAAAAGAGAGAGGGGAGTAGAAAAAGCAAAGCATAATTTGGCAAGCCAAATGAAGAACATGTAGTGGCTAGTAGCAGGTGTTGCCTACAAAAGAAAGATGGGATTGAAATGAGCAATGGGAAAAACGGTGAAAGACATTATTTAGAGAGTGGCTAGTGAGAACAAACATTCAGCTCAATATATCTGAGTCCCTCGCTTATTGACTACCAAAATGACAGGGGCATGAGACCTATTGTGGGCTACAGGGAATTTGTGTGGGTAAACATAATTCCACCCCAAAAGAAGCAAAGTAGCTTATGGCAACAATGTCAATTCACACAGGCTAGAACCTGAAAATAGGTGATGAGAGTAGGGTTCTCCAAACTTGCCTTATGCCCACCAATGAGAAGTTGATTTTGTGAAGCATGAGATCTCAATTGCAATGTACCTGAACAGCATGCTCACAAATGGCTGAGTGAACTTTGTCTCTCTTGCTAAGGTCCCTGCATTCAGCCTATCTAGGCCTCAACAAAAAGCTGCATGAGGTAAGAAGACTGAAATTTGATTGACCTTGTGAGAAATTGATGTTGGCATCTATATAATAGACAAGAAAGAGGTCAACTGGTGTCATACCCCACATGCCTCAATCATGGCACCATTTGTACACTTTTCTTCTTCACTCCAGCACAGCAATGCTACTACTTTCCTGATTGCAGTGCCCTCCGAGGGTATAATCCAACAAGTACATGCCATCCTTAAAAGTTACTGGCCTCAACTGATTGGAAATTTAGATGTCTCCCACTATTCCAGCTAGTGGATGTCTGTCTTTTTTCCAAACCTCTCTACACTCTATGTGCTAGTCTCCCAGACATGGCATCCTGTTTTGATGTTGGGTTTATGCACACACTTTCTCATCACCCTCTATGCTCTCATCTATCATTATCAACAAAGTCCTGCTGCCAGGCCAGATTTACCTTACATGACCATCATAATCATTCAGGGCAGCAAGGAGAAACACTGTATTCTTAATGCTGAGGTTGTGGCCAAGTTGAGGGATGTTTGGGAGGATATGCATTGACAAAGCAAGGATACCATTTGCTACAAAGACTTTTAGATAGATAGCTTAGTGACAAAAGAGTTTGTTTTGTATGGAAATCATCAGGTAATTCTGAAGGGATGATAGCACACTATAAAAAGCAGTGTTGTGCAGATCATAACACATTCTGTCAATTACTAGGGTGTGCAATGTTATAAACACTGAGAAGCCAGCCATCTCAAATAGAGCTATACTAGAATTTTTAGTTTTTGAATCACACCCGAGATTTGCAGTTCAATTGAAATTTCTTTTGTGGTCTAGATGGGGATGCTGAGCATGGTACATGGTTAAGTGAGGATGGATGTATAATCCCAAGAAATTTCATTCTTAGGGTATCAAAAGAATTTTGAGAGCTTGAGGAAGAGGCCATGTTTTCATAGACATTGGAGCATATGCTGGGTTTGTTCATGATAGAGGGCAAGGTTGTCCTTGATGTGGATCCCAATGTTGTCCATGTAGATGTGAAGCCATTGTTCTACAATCATGTCAGTAAAGATATGGTTCATGAAAGCTTGGAAAGTTAAAGGGGCATTGTAGAACCCAAAGAACATAATAATTGATTCAAAGAGTTCAAGGGGGATGATGAACATAGCTTTTCATTGGTCTTCTTCTCTTATGTGAATGTTGTTGTATCTCTACCATACATCCATTTTGGTAAAAATGGTGGATTGTGACATATCAGCGATGAGATCATTCACTTGGGATAAAGGGTATGTGTTTCAAATGGTGAAGAAGTTTAGATAATGATTATCTTGATAGGGATGGAGTGACCAATCTTTCTTTAGGACAAAAAAAAGGGAAATACTTGGAAGGATTTCAATGGGACAATTCTTTCTGATTTCAAATGTTCCTTCATGAATTCCTCACAAGCAATCTTCTCTGCAGGGTTTAATGAGTACATCTTGGCTATCTTGGGGGTAAAGGATGGATCTAATTCAATGGCATGATCAAATGGATGATGAGGGGGGAGTTTACTGTGTAATGTTTCAGAAAAGATGTCCTTAAAGTCATTACACCAGTCAGGGATTGGTTGGTCTTTGGGTTTCTCTCTGAGGGTGATTTGTGGTAGAGATGGTGAGTTTGCTAATAGACTCTGTGGTGTTTTGAGGGGAGTACTCATGCAGAGATGTCTCTTCCTTCCTCAAGCCATCTTTGTTGTTTGGTAATTCAATGGTTCATTTTCTTATCAGTGTCTAAGCTCAATTATTGAAGAAGGTATTATTGTGGAACATGTACATTGGTGAATGGAGAGTGTGATTTCAATGAGACCTGAATGGATTGAGATATCCAGTTGGGTTCCACTTTCATAGCCATGGCATTTCAAGGATGACTTGTCATCTCCCAAGACTGAGGATCATGTGATCAAGTTTTTGGTGTCGAAAGAAAAGGTAACATTTGTAAGGGCTTCCCATTTGATTGTCCCTTTGATATTGGTGGTTCCATCAATGTTATGAGCTAGGACAGATTTCAAGAGTTTTTTCAGAGGGAGATTAATGGAATAGAGGAAACCTAGGTCAATGAAGTTTCCTGTGACTTCACAGTTGATTAAGGCAGTAGTTCTGATGATTTCAGTCCCATTCAAGATGTTGATAGGAATACAAAGAGTTCTTTTATTTGGTAGTCCTACTAGTCCATGGGCTAGGATGTGGGAAAAGGATGTTAGGGCATCTTTCCAGTCTAAAAATCCAAGGTCTCAAGGGTGGCTATGGTTTTCTTTTCCTTAATATCTTTATAGCAAAGTTTCAAGATTTGGAGGACTTCACTTTCAGATTTCCCTTGAGTATATAGGGCTTGAACATAGTTTTTAATTGTGGAGGGAGGTTGTGGAGTGGGGTTGGGATATGTGTTTGTGGTAGTTTCAGTAACCTAAGGATTTTGGGATACTTTAGAGGTAGAGGTCATTCAGGTGGAGTGGCATTGCCAGATGTTGTACCCTGGTTTTCTGCATTGGAAGCATAACTGATCTTGGATGCATTTGGCTCATTCAGTGGGAGTTAATTTAGTCAGGGTGATGGAGTCAATATCCATGGCAGTGGGATTCTTCTGGGAGGTATGGAGAGATGCAAAGGAAGGAACCCCCTTATGTTCTCAGAGTGCCAGGATTTGCATCTTCTGAGCATGAAATGTCTTTGCTTGGTTAATCCAGTTTTCAATGGTTGTAGGGATGGGTAACATAGAGAGAATCATTGTTGCAAGCTGTTGGTCAATGTATTGGGAAAACAAGTCAATCAATGTGACTTGATCAGTGATTCCTGCTTTGGCAACAAGGTTTTGAAAATCTGTGATATACTTCTAGAAGCTGTTATCTATTCCACTACTAGGAAGATGAAATGACTTCTATGTGAGATGGTTTAGGTCATGGCAAGCTGTGGTCTTGATGTCAAAGAGAAAGAATGTAGTTTCAAAGTTCTTGAAGAGTTTATCAAAGGTCTTGTCATTTGCAGGGACATTGGGGTTGATCATCCTATTATACCACATTTCTGAAAAAGAGACTTCACATCTCTTCCCTATTTTATTGAGGATGGTCATGATCTTTTTGTTATCAGTATCATATAGGGTGACATTGATTGAAAAGTAGACCTTCATGGCTTTGATCCATTGTATGGCATCAGCTAATTTACCTAAAAATTCTAAGGGAAGGGCAGCCTTGAGTTCAGGGATTGCCATGACTACAGGCATAGGTGGGATAGGTATTCTTGGTGACATGGTGGTTGTTCTTGGGGTTGGGGTTCTAGTGGGAATGACTCCTCTGGGTGATATAGCAATGAGTCCTGGTATAGGGGTAGATGAGACAAAGAGTCTGAAGTGTAGGGGTTGTGATGGTCTGGGGTTTCTAGGGACAAGGGACTGGATTAACCTTTGTTGAGAAGAGGAAGGGGCATTTTCTTCTGAGTCACTATGTGCAGAGAAGATTCCTGTAAGTCTGGGTAGTGTGATGATGACAAGTGGGAGGTTCTGCTCCTGGAGAGAAGGGACAAGAGGAAACTCTTGATCTTTTGTTATGTTGAACTTGCTACTTGAGATGTCTGGATTAAGAGGATGCACTCATGAAGAGGTGCAGCTTCTCTTAGGGTAGATGAGATGACTTGAACTAAACTAATGGATGAATGGACATGGTCTCACATGGTAAATGAACTCAAGAAGCAGGTATATAGATCATAGATCAAGAGCAGAGATTACAGGAGAAGAGATGTGAGATTAAGTAATGTCTGACATAAGATTTAGAGCCAGTAGGAAAGTCATAGAAGATGATGGAAAGGAATGAACAGATGGAACTATATAATTAACATGAGAGAGTTGATTAGAGGAGAAATATAGTATGCCAGCAGAGATGAAGAGCAAAATATGAAAGGCACACCATATTACAAGGCAGAAAGAAAGAAAGACAACCTGCTAAAGGTGAGAAGAAAAGAGTCAGGTTCATTAGTATATGAACTATCCATGAGAAATAGTAGAGATTGTCTCATAGGGAAGTGAATTGTAATAGATAACAATAAGAAGTCACAGGTTAAGCAATAGATGATGCCAACATAGGCCTAGAAGGGAAAGGCTAGGGTTTCAAGATAAGTCACAGTGGTTAGCAAGTGCATGGTAATCTCATCATAAAATCTATAGACACAAAATCCTGATTGCTTATATTTCCTAGGAAGATGGTGGCAATTCTGAAGACAATCCCAAAGATAAGCAAGAGACAGAGGCAAATGAAGGGGAAAATGTGAATGATATGATGTGAAAGAAATTTGAAGCCCTGATGAATCAAGCACTTAATGAGCATGGTTTCAGGAAGGTCCCCTCTTTAAAGCACATGCACCACAGTATGAGACAGAGAAGGAAGGATCTTGATCTAGAGAAAAATGATGAATATTAATCATAGCATCTGGTAAGATATGAACAGATCCCAGTAAAAAGTACTCACTGAGGACTATAGACATATATTTGAGAGATATTCAAAGAAATATACATGGTAGAACAAGATGCAGACTTTGGGAGCTTTATTTCAGTCTTAGAAGATGTACTTGAAGACTTTGCATTAGATGGAATGGGACCCACCCATGATTGCCCACAGTGGGACATGAGTTGCATCCCTTCTTTGGCATGGAATCAAGTGGTAACCAACATCCTTGTCGATCAGGTAATTGAAAAGCTTCAAGAAAAACAACTACTGTTCTTCAATAAATTGAGAAAGTACTAGAAGATCATAATTCATAATAAATTTGTTCATGTCAAGGACAAATGGGATTGGGCATAGCTTGTGGGTATTGAAGTCCAGGTGTGTTAACAATGTGGATGAGGTAGAGGAATGTAGATGTGATTATATTGATAGGAAGTGGAAGAAGGCAATGGTATAAAAAAGGAGAGTCAAGGTGAGATACTAATTATTGTATATGAGTTGTGTCTAATAGCATTCATAGAAGTATGAATGGTGTCTCACAGTTACCCAGAATATCACAGAACTGAAAGAGGAGGTCAAAGAAGACAATCCAAACATCTGGAAGTGAATGGCAAACATCATGAGAGAGCTTCATCCAGATGATACAAGCTCTGATGAAAGCAGGATGGAGATTGAGATTGAGGAGATGTTTCACACAAAGGTTATGCCCTGGAGAAGGGATCTAGAGAAGGAATTAAAGATAATTGATGAACAGCAGCTGATTGATACAGATATTTTCACTCCAAGGAAATCAAAGCTAGGGAAGAGGATACAGGAATCAGGGAATCCAAAGAGCTTGCATTCTGCAGTGACTGGTTTGCCATAGGTATTCTATAATGAGCAGTGATTGGGGGCTTAGCCCTTAAAGTTCTGTGTAGAGGTATCCATGGAGAACTTTAAGTAGTACAATATCCTGCATTACAGTTATTCATGCAAGTTATATAAATGAGATTGGGGAGGAAGTCATGAACTTTAATGATACCTGTACTCAACACAGATAAGCTAAGGTTAGAGTCAATGGTGGGAGACACTATCTACAGTGAACCATAAGGAAGTGGAATTGTCAGGTCTAGCCTGGATACCATACTATATGGGCATAAGTGAAAGTTAGGTCAAATAACTAATTAGACCCACCTAAAACTGGACTCTGAACAATGTGGGCATATGATGAAAAAGATGAATCAATAAGAGGGAGATGTTCCCCTAGTAAATGTGGTAGATATGGTGGAGGGCTATATAGGATGGTAGGTAAAGGGGAAAATAAATCTGTGGCCAGGCAGACCAAAGGCTGAGCAGATAACTGGCACAAAGAAGTGATAGACAGAAAATGTGGGTGCTTGAGGAAATCAACTAGAGTACAGTATCAAGGGCAATGATGCCAAGGAATATAATGTGGAGGACAGACAAAATCTCAACATTGATGGCAGAGATTTGGTGATTGGGCATGGCAAATCAATGACTTGTGTAATGGCACATTGTTGCACATGTTTGAGCACAAGGACAGGTTCAGATCTAAAGTCTAGAATGTTGGTAGCATATGAATGGTTCTATGATGAGAGTATGAGGAGATACACTCTAGTGTTGGTACCAGAGAGTTGGGTGATACCATGGTCACTAGCCATGGGGGAGATACTCTCCAATGTTAATACCAGGAAGTTGAGTGACATCATGATCCCCAGCCAATGATTGTGGAGACAGTGATGCTAGCCATGGTAAACCACAGAGAGCAGTATGGATGATGCCCACAGTAAACTATAGGAATTGTGAAGGAGATACTTCCCAGTGTAGAACACTAGGGAGTAGGTGTGGACAAACTTGGAGACATGGGAGGTGATGAAGTGACTGAGTGACTGTGTTGATGATACATCAATTTGGTGCCAAGGTTTTCACTCTTCAGTGGTAACTTCAATGTCACTGCCTACATACTCCCTGGTATTCTACACTGGGGAGTATCTCCTCCACAATGCCTGTGGCTTACTGTGGACACTATCCATGCCACTCTCTGTGGTTTACCATGGCCAGTATCATCATCTCTGCAACCATTAGCTGGGGATCACAACACCACTCAACTCCCTGGTGTTAACACTGGAGAATATCTCCTTCATGGCTAGTGACCATAGTGTTGCTCAACTCTCTGGTGTCAACACTGGAAAGTATCTTCTCATACTGTCACCACAGAACCCTTCATATGATACCAATGTTCTAGACTTTGGATCTGGACCTGTCCTTGCACTTAAACATGTGTGACAATGTACCATTACACAAGTCATTGATTCACCATACCCCTTAGCCAAATCTCTGCCACCAACATTGAGATTTTGTTGATCCTCCACATTGTATTCCTTTGTATTATTGCTCTCAATACTGTACTCTAGTTGATTCCCTCAAGTACCTGCATTTCCCATCTATCACTTTGTGCTGGTTATCCACTCAACCTTTGGTCTTCCCAGCCATAAATTCATTCCCCCATTGACATTATCCCTCAACATCATATACAATGGTTCGCTGGCAACCCTACCATGTCTCACTTCAATCTATCTTACCATGCTCATCTCCACTTGTCTATTTCATCACTTCTACATCCCTACTCTTCACTGGAAACCACAACATCACCATCTACTTCCTGGTGTTCTATATCTATCAGGAAATATCTCCATGATGTCTGCAGTTTACTATTGGTACCATCCATACCACTCTCTGTGGTTTACCATGGCCAGTGTCACTGTCTCCACAATCATTGGCTAGAGATCACAACATCACTCAACTCCCCAGTGTCAACATGGTGGGCACTGTCCCTTGCTTGCTCTACTGTTGCCTGTGGTTTACTATGGCCAGCATTACCATTTCTACAACCATTGGCTAGGAATCAATACCTCTGGTACTCATCACTACTGCCTTGCTATGGGCAGTGGTTTCTAGGTATTGCTGCATTAGTGTCTTGAACCCCTTGCTTTACTCTGTACTTTCTTGCAATCTTCTCTTATATGGAAAGTTGCCTATTCATTTGTACATGCAATATACACATACACTGTACATTATTGCATACAAGTTCATTACATAGTCACCATTCTACTGCATTGTGCCTTGATACATTCACATATAGATCATCTCCAAAGGTTAAAAAGGTGTAGAATATGTTTATAAGCTTGTTGTTGCTCAAAGAGCCCAGAGAGGCAGGCATGTGCAACCAAAGCATTTGAGCTTGTGGGAATGCTCACATCCATGGCACATAGTATGCCTATAAACAAATTAGCTTACAGTCCAGTGTAAGTGATCATCATCTATAATTATATAGGACCTTGTCAATGTCATTAAAGAGAGATCAATAACTAAACTTTTAGCAGATGCCCCACATTCATTGTCCAGCAATGCGAATGTCAACTCATCATATTCTCTATCATTGACCATAACTTGCAGCTTTTCTGCCTCTACAAACTCTGCATAGTCCAAGAGATCCAGCAAGAGAAAGTGATAGTTGTTGAAAGTGTAGAGTTGAACAAAAAGGTACTATAGTGGTTGTGATACATTGACAAGACAAGACAATTTCTTTATTGCCTCTGCCAGGGAGAATAGTAGAGCATGGGGACATGGGCACAACTTCATTGAGGATAGGGCCATTGTGTGGCAAAAGCCTGCAACAATATGTAGGTTCTGGACTTGGTTATTTAGAATATATTTGACAAGGGTTAGCATGGGACATTCTGGTGAAATTTCAAGTTTGGTGAGCTGTGGAAGCATTAACAATGCAAGGATTTTCCAGTCTTATCCTCTATCTTGCATTTTCTGAGTAGGACTGGTCCATTCAGTGCAAGGGCAAATTTTCTTCTTAGCAGGGCATGGGGATGATGCACTGACCTTGACCTCAACCTTGTGCTTCCTTAACTGGACAGTCAAAGATGATGATACTCCCTAATGTTCAACATCAGAGAGTGAGTGGAACAAAGATGGACAGTGCATACTCATGGGTATTGATGGATACTATGTGACCTAAGCATCAACTCTGAAGTGTAGTGTCCAAGGACTCAACCCAGGGATTGTGGTAAAGGCAGGAGGGCAACTAATAGTATTTTCCATTGATGACTGGCAATTGAAAGAAATGTGTTTGGGCAATGAGATGCTCAGGTGATGACAGTTCTTCTGCATGTCAGCCTTAAGTAGATCCCATGTAACAATAGGTAATCACCATTGACATGGTTTCTAAGTGGGTTGTGATCTGGTGTTCACTTACTCAATAATGCAGTTTAGCAAGGACAAAAATATGGATTGCTGTTGATCATATGGGTAGGCACAGTCATTATTATTCACTACCCTAATATAATAATAGCCAAACTCAAATTTTATTTCTATTTATTTTCCACTCTTCAATAGAGTTAAGCAATGCCATCATAATTGCAGGGTAGCACTACCTAGGATTGCACCACTATGCAAGAGGCAACTTGGTGATTATCAAAACCTTCCACACAAATGAGCTATCTTGCACTTTTTCAAGGCACCACTAATATGTCCATTTGTTCAAGAAGCAGAAGTACATGGGGATGCCAGACAACAAGATGAGTATCATGCTTTCACCTTATCCACATTCTCCACATCCATACATTGACTTATCCTTGCCCTCCTGGAAGTATATTTTAAACATAGTTGAA
>JBBPLW010000510.1:0-12988 GCA_038089995.1 Tylopilus balloui | reverse complement strand
CTAGAGATAAGAGGGCATAATGCTATTGGTAGTTACCATATATGTGAGCATAGCCTAGATAAGGGTCTAGGGTTGTGAGTCATGATGCATAGCCTTGCATAGCCATAGAATGGAAGAGAAGCATGTGATGCATGAGGCATACATGAGGCATGTGGCAGAATGGAAGCATAACCTTGAGGCTATGGCATACCATGAGGTGTGACACGTCATGATGTGGCAGATCTTGAGATACATGTCCTAATTAGGGAGGCACTCATGAAGAGGCACTGCATCCTAATAAGGAACGTGACTGTGATGTTACGTAAGCGTGACTTGCATGACTGCTTGAGGTTCCATGGTGCGAGTGAGTGTGTAAAGCGAATGAGCACTTGGAAAAATGCGGAAAAATGTGGAGAAAATAGATTTCGTAACATCTACCTTACCCTCTAGCATCACCATGAGCAGCTATTGACACTGCCTCCACATTGGTCAAGTCCATTGGTGTCAAGGGCCCGGTTCAATGTTCACATCAAGGAGGTCACTGCATTGGCAATCCAGCTGTCAGGTAGGGTGCCTGAAATATCGCTACATTAGGTTACTCCAACTTCCTTGGAAGCCCTGCCCAACGAAGAACAAACAAAGGACAACTCCACCAGAGAACCAACTGCAACTCTCGATCCAGAACAGGTAATTTTCATTGATTACCTCACAGATGAGACATTCGATCCCCTTGACAACAACACAACTGATGATGAACTCAAGAATTCATCTGTAGAAATTGTTTGGAACTTGCCTGCAGTAATTAAGGTCATACTTGGACCACACAACAGCTGATCGGCACATAGGACTTAGCTGTTGATGTAACCCCTGTTCCCCTACCAGAAAAGATTGCTGGCCAAGTAGCGACAAGAATTTGCGCCCGAAGACATGGACCATGTCACATTACTTTCGATCCTCAAGACATCGCAATGCTTGCATCTCCAACCTCGTGTATCAATGATGTCTATATCAATGGTTATATTTCTCTTCTCTTCATAGTGCTCGGTGTTCCTGAAGAACACCAGTATGTGGTATTCTCAACTTTCGATCTGCCACGTGCTCGCTATGCTGACAATGATCATCTATGGAGGGTGACACAGCACAACAAGTTCTGGACCAAAAACACCTGGATCATTCCCATCCACCAACCATTCCCTGGGTACTGGGTCTTGTGCCTGGCTCACATCGCCCATCGTGAACTACACCTCTTTGATAGCTTTGCTGAGCAGAAACCTTGGCCTGTGGATGTTGATGTATGGTGTACATTATATGCCTTCCTTCTGTTGCTAACCACCTACCACAGGATGTCATAAAGCTTATTACTCGACTCTTGAACATTGCAAAGAAAATCCATCCCAATGTTAAACTTGACTTTGGGCCCTGGACTGCACATCCCATTGCAGTAAGTGTCCCGCTTATTAGCATTCCTGGTTCCTGGAAAGCTCCTCCCCATAGATCAATGCTTTGTAGATAAATGGGTATGATTGTGGGATCTGGGTACTAGCAAGCATGATGGCAATACTATGGGGATTTGATGCAACGGGGCTAAGAGAAGCTGACATTCCTGCTTTCTGACGCTACTTACATTCATGCATACTAGCAATCAAATAAGTAGTCTCTAATAAGGATTTTTCTTCTTTTTCAACACTTGGACTTCATTGAGATAAGAGCACACAAGCTTTGCTCGCCATTGAAACAGACCTTGTACCATCTCCACATGTCTACGTGACTTGCATGATCCAATAACATCTCTGAGTTAAGCCCACTGTTTGAAGGTCTTCACCGCCATCACACAAATATCCATAATGAGTTCCTCCCTCTTTCCTGCTTGGTAACATTGTGCATGATGTCTCTTCACTTCATTTTCAATCCACATCCTCCTGCCAGCTATGACATCTATCAAATTCTTCGTGAATCTATTTTCTTCTGGTGTATCAGATGGTTCAGGCAGGGAGTATGGAGGATCACTATCCCAATACAAGACTTCAGATTTATCCAGGCTATCTGCACTATGAAGGGCTTCCAGGAAAAGTCGTGAAGTGGGCTGCAGCCTGGCCACCAGCTCAGAGAGTAATAGGGGTAGAATGGGGGGAAGAAAATGATTAAGAGTTGTAGACCTAGTATTCAGCTGAGTCTCTGCCAGTGTGCTGCACTTTAGATAGGTAGCTCAATTCTGTATGCTATGCTGCTGGCGACCTCTGTTGCTATATAATTGGACCATGAATTTAAAGAGCATCAAAGCCTTTACTTACCTTGATGTTGTAATGTATGTCTTGTGTTGTGCTTGGTGGGCAGCTTGTTTCTCTGCAAGTGTACTGTATTTTGAATGACGTCCCATGTTTGGAATGCAGGGGCAACCTACGTACTACTCCATCGAAAGTGTTCTCTTGCTTGCAAGTTTGCTTTACCACTATGAGCTTCATTTGGTACCTACTGCATTCACTCATACATCTACAGCTATGAAAGGATGTATGGTGGATGGTCTATGATATGTCCTAAGTTTCCAATATCTTTGGATCTACTTAATCTATCAGTATTCATTGTCTGGCATGTCTTTTGTCAATTTCAGTATGACTATTATTCATCATCTGATTGGCTACTGGCAATCAGACAGAGGTCTTGCCCGAAAGACCCAATGATGACATGGTACGGCATTCCATCACGTGTGTTCTAGGATCGATTTGCTGCACTTGTCTTCACCTTCGTGATCCACTTGGCCAAACATTTAAATGACACCTCCCAAGGTCAGTGCACTCTCTCATTTCCCTCCTGCTCTTATTTCAACCACTCACCATGCCCATGACCACAAAAACTGAACAAGGTTAGTGTGTCAATCATCAACGTATAGCATGAATTCACAACATTTGCAGAACTTGTCAGCAATACACTGACAGATCCAACAAAATTGTCATCCCCGACATCTGAACAGGCCTCCCTTCCTCTCTTTTCTATGCTTTCCCAGGCCCTCATTATTCTATCTGGCCTGAAGGATGACTTCCCTCCCACACCTCCTACTTCTGTGGCATCTTCCCCTTGTGTTACACCTATGGCCCTTCCAGATTTTAGACCTATTCAAGTGACTTCTGCTGTGGTTCCAGGCTCTCAGGTCAGTGCTACCAGTGCCATCACACATTTTGCTTCCTCTGTGGATGAGTCACATACTCCCAACACTGACCCACTTGCTTTCCCACCACCATTTCTATTGCTGTACAGATCCCTGCAGCCTCGTTTGTTACGAAATCTATTTTCTCCACATTTTTCTGCATTTTTTCAAGTGTTCATTCGCTCTATACACTCACTCACACCATGGAACCTCAAGCAGTCACGCAAGTCACGCTTACATAACATCATGGTCACACTCCTTATTAGGATGCAGTGCCTCTTAGTGAGTGCCTCCCTAATTAGGACATGCATCTCAAGATCTGCCACATCATAATGTGTCACGTTTTATGGTATGCCACAGCCTCAAGGCTATGCTTCCATTCTGCCACACGCCTCATGTACGCCTCATGCATCACATGCTTCTCTTCCATTCCATGGCTATGCAAGGCTTATCTCTAGAGGTTAGGTTAATCTAGATAAGACCACAACATGTACATACAATAGAAATGTATATAAGGAGGGCTCAGGTCTGGGAAACCCCAGTCTTGTTCTCTTCCCTTTACCACCATCTTCTTGGTGCTAGAGGTAGAGCTATTCTCGCCCCACTACTTGAATACCTCTAGAAACCATCTAGTGCTTTCACCAGCGCTAGCTCCTACCCTTCCAGCCTTCGGGTAGTCTACTCACTTGTTCTCACAGGGTAAGTAGACCCTTTCGTTGGGTAGTCGCTTCACTAGAACAAGACTTGTTTATGCCACCGGGAACTAACAAGCTTAGCCCCTGGTATTGCGAGTATTACTTATGCTTTTCATTCTTGGAATTAGCTACTCCAGGAATCCCTTGAGTATTTACTCACGTCCGAAGACCTCCGACGTTAAACTTATCAGCAGTAACCACCCTAGCTTCTGTGTATAGGACATATCCGACGCTGACCTATTCTAGTGTCATCCCTTGTGTCATACCAGTCTACACAGACCTCCAGTGTTGAGGCAGTGTAGCCAGGACTACTAGTACCACCGTCCATGGGATATAGACCTGTGAAGATCGAAGAGGTTGACGAACCTACTATTACTTTTGGAACAGATCCATACGAGGACTACGCTATCGCGCTAGTGAGCCAAGCTAGTCAAACCATCAAGCAAGAGTCACAAGGAGCCAAAGAAGCCCTTGGAGGACCACACGTCAAAGAAGACGAACCACAAGAGCTAAGCCTAGTATATCGGCCAGCATCCATTATCTGCTCACCCACTCCACTTGCCCAGCCTGTCGACTGGATATACGTTTGGCATCACCAGCACCAGGATGACCGTGCCCATAATCAGCACACTTCCAACAACATTTCCACTGTGGGTAGTGTATCTGAGATTTGTTGTGCGGCGGCGCTCAACCAGGAGGTATGAGCAATTATACAAGAAGGAATTGACTTGGGTTGTAGGCAAGAGCTGCTTAGAAAGGAATAGCAGCGCCTTCGGGATAGAATATCTGCGACGAGAGCCAGGATCCAGGCGAGTCAGAGAATTCGTGAGAGAGTTCCCACTCCATACCCTGATATCCCTCCTCGCATTCCTAACCCTATACGTACTTGGACGAGAGATTTTACCCCTCCCCTTCCTACTTTACCCAATACTCTTGGTCGTCTTAGACCTAGAGCAGTACTTAGGAAGCCTAAGTGTTTCTCTCCTTATTGAAACAGATAAACGTTCTATAGTGGTTATATCAGCAGGCCCTAGAGTGGTACGCAGACAACCAGCCTTCAGAAACTTACAAAGAAGACAGGGAATTCCAAATATCCCAGTACAAGAGGAACAGGAAACAGATATGTCATCAGAAGAATCCCTTGCTCGCTTACCACGAGAAAATCCTACACCTCCACCACCACCTCCTTATATAGGAAACTGAGTCCATGAACATCTCAATCAGCCTAACTGAGGCTTTGTTCATCGCATTCTGTGCATTCGTCTACTACCTCATCAAGACCGCACACCAGAGGAGGCCAGTGTATCTACATTTCAACAGTAACTGGAGGATAGGTACCTTCCACATAGGCTTAGTATCGCCAATGGAAGTTAACACCCAGACCTACCATTACAAGAAAGAAGCATCTTCTTGGGACAAACCTGAACAAGCGAACAATGCTTGGCCAGACAATGTGTGGCCAGAAGCATAGGACGAGGTGTCTCTTAGTGAGTACCCCCCTATCGAAGAACACGCAAGAAGACGGGAGTCCATGATCAAGAAGATACTTGAGAAAATCAAACAGAAAATGGAAGAGAAGCATGTGATGTATGAGATGTACATGAGGTGTGTGGCAGAATGGAAGCATAGCCTTGAGGCTGTGGCATACCATGAGGCATGACACATTATGATGTGGCAGATCTTGAGATGCATGTCCTAATTAGGGAGGCACTCACTAAGAGGCACTGCATTCTAATAAGGAGTGTGACCATGATGTTACATAAGCATGACTTGCGTGACTGCTTGAGGTTCCATGGTGCGAGTGAGTGTATAGAGCGAATGAGCACTTGGAAAAATGTGGAAAAATGTGGAGAAAATAGGTTTCGTAACATTGTCTCCTGTCAACCCGACTGGCCCTCACCATTTGTTTGTTCCTGGTGACCTCAGCATGGACAGTTGCATCCAGCAAATGTACAATCATTTTATCTTCGATATCCTACCCCTAGGTGCCTTTGGGCAATTATATCTCGTGACTCGCAGGCATCGTGTTGGTATTTTCGCCGAGTCGTAGGTGTTATAGTCATCCATGCTGTTGTTTATATTCTAATCATCATCAGTAGGCAAAGCTCATTGGTGCCAATCATAGAGGATTCTTCCGCTGTCTACTTGATGGTGAATACAGAAGATGAAGGGATTGAATTGATGCTCGAGTCTATCAATGAAGAAGAGGCCTGTTGGTTACCATAGCTACATAATTATCGAATGTGTCAAATATGAGTCTGAATGTGTTGAGCCCTCTTGGTGAGTCACATGAGGTGTGGCTGCATCACACAAGGTGTAGCTGCGTCACTCAAGTCATGTTCATGTGCTACCACTTCCAATAATCACTTCAACCACCACTCCTGCGAACCAATTCTGCTTGGTGTCTGACATCGGGGACAGTCCTTTTTGTACGAGTTTCAAAATTTCATCACTCTGACTCGTGCTGACACATGTCACGTCTAGCCCTTGCTTAGGTGCACACGATTCCTGGCTGTAAATCCCAACAATCCATCTCTTCACCTGTGTCTACCCATCCTGTCTTGTATGTTCTTCTCCTATCAAATCCCAATTCACACTGAGCATTTGAGTCAACATGCCTGGCTCCAGTCCTGCTTTCGGTATATACAATCCTGTTACCACCTGTTTCCCAGTACGCCTGGAATCCCTGTGTGGATCACTCAGTGAGGTAAGTTCCCATAGCAATTGCTACTCCATTGCCGAACTAGCCCTTATATAATGATGCAGTGCACTGTCAATCACGTTGCGTCTGCGCTTCCAGGGAAGCTGTCATGGTCCTCTTTGACATCCATCTACTAAGAACCACCAGAACCACCAGGCTGAGGTGATCCATAGTTGAAGCCCCATATTGCCCAGATGAACTAGGTGGTGTCTTCAATTGTTCCATGTTGGGCTCCATTTACGCGCCTCATGGCCACTCTCATTTCCACCATGCGATGACATGTCCAGGTCTTCGATATCTCTCCCTGCTTGTTGTCGCAAGTCTGTCATCATGATGGTGGATCCTGTAGCTACTTTTAGTGTTTGGGTCAACTTGTCTCACATCAACCTTTTGGAGACTTCAGCTGCTGGAGTCGGTGAGCTGGAAATTTTTTTGTCATTTAAGGAGTCCCAAAAGAGGTCTTGCCTTGCTCCCCATCGCCCTCCTCTGTGTTCTCTCAGTACTCTGGCTGGAAACGTTGAAGTCCTTGGTGCCAAACTACTGTTTTACCACTCCGGCCAATCAGTTATTCTATCCTTGTAAGTTTTCCTTGCGTCGTTGTTATCATCATTAACTCCCACTTAGCCATGGCACGCAAAACGCGTGGGTGCTCGAGGACTCCCCTATTGCCCCCTCCATCCCTTGCTCAAGCCAACCCTTCTGATAAGGGTGGTGACGGAAACGTTGGGATCCAAGTTGGCAGGGGTCACCATGTTTTGCTGCCTCCAATCCAGACTCCTACCCAGCTCCGCTCCCGAATTAAGCCAACCATGTGCACTGCAGAGTTTGTTCGCCAAGCGGAGCAGCATAGGGCTTAGTTGGTAGCAGGAAATGACACTGTCACTCTCCTCTCTACTGCACCCTCCACCGAACAATCACATGCCCCAGCCTCACCTCCCGGTGCTCTTACTTTGGCTCCTGTCACTACCCGATCACATACACTGTCCACAGCTTTGCTCCCTGCCAACTTGCCTCCTGCTGCACCTCCGTGCATTACTGAGGTACAAATTGACCCTGTTCTACTTGCTCTCTCAACAGTTGTCACTCTTGACCTTGAGAATGCGGATGAATGCAGTCTTCATCAGGAAGATGAGGACAATCAAGAGGACGATCTTGAACCTCCACAGCTATCCCAGCCCAGGATTCCATTCACTCGTGTTATCCCTCCCACTCCTTTAACCACAGGTGAAGGTGAGGTCAATCTTTTCTCTTCCTCCATAGATGGAAGCAATGATGTCGACCCTCCTCCAGCTGGGGACAGTCCATCTACTCCTACATCTGGCCAACAAGCTGCATGAGTTAATGCCATCCTTACAGCAATCTATCAGAAACTTGAGAACATCCTTATGAGTGTTGTTGGTGAGACATTGCTTTCAGTCCAGCAAGTTATGGATGGCTGGCATAAGAGTCAAGGTCGGACGATGCTTGGGACCAATCACTGGAATCTTTATGCTGGATACTTTGCTAAGCATGAACAGCAAGAGCGTTCCTGCTTGGGCCTTCCTATGGATATACCAAGTAAGTAAATGTTTTTGGACATGCCACTGTCTTCTGCATCTAACATCAATAAGTTACTCCAACAGTACATGGCCAGCTCTACACAAAATTCAAAGAAGACAATCCTGAGACCTATCAAGAGATACTGGAGATCAACAGCATGATGGAACTCACCGAGTCCACACCTTTGACAGTTGCACAATGCACACAAACATTCAATAGGATCTGGAGGCAGATGATGAGTATGGTAAGCTTCTGGAATTCTCAATGGAATTTAACTGAACCCTTTACCTAGCTTGAGGCGGCAGCTGCAAAACATGGGTTCGAGGCCACCATCATGATGTGTGGCAACACTGTCAACGAGAATGTCTCATTAGCTTTCACCCATACGACTGCTGGCGCAAAGAAGGTGTGATAAGTCCCTCTCTCAAGTTTCTTGACTAATGTTATTTCAGTTCTTCGAGACCTGCTGCTGTACTGATGAGAATGCAATCATTGGGCACTTAAAAGCACACGTCTAGTATGTGCCTCACTGATTCTGCTTTGAATCGTCTAACATACTTCTAGCAACAATGTCTCCTTGGAAATTGTCAGTGACGCCTTTGATGATGAAGGGGATAATGGAAGATGAAAGGAATCACTTGCTCCCACATCATTCCAAGAGTCACAGGAGCTGAAGTACCTTCCAGTGCGGTCAGACACCAAAGATGCTGTGAATGATAAAGCTGATGCTGCTACATCCCCTGATGATGTATTGGCATATATTAAAGATGGTATCTTATGCCTTATTGGTAAGTGTGATGATCGTTTAGTGTTCACCAAACATATCTAACCAAACACCATAGAGATCGCAGAAGGAGATGTGTTCAAGATCAAGCGCGGCAACTTCCCCTGGGCCTCACTTATCCAGATCTTTGCCATGCAGGGCCTTGTGATGCGAGGATGGCCATTCTCAGTTCTAATGCCTGGTGAATTGCAGGCCAACCACTCAAGGGCCAAGGGCATCACTGTTCTTAAAGTTCATGAATGTCGGGATCTTTATCACTCCTTGCAGAACAATGAAATCACCATTGTGAAGGTCAATGGGACCGTGGAGCATAGTAAGTGCTAGTGTCTCCTCTTCACACTTTCTAAAAACCTCTAACATCTCTTCTCAGAGGCTATCCAGGATTCCCAGTCTCCGATAATAATTGGCGCTCCACCTCATGCAGACAGTACCTTCACAAACGCACAGCAGATGTATGGTGATGGATCTATTGACTTTGAGGGTCTGGCCTGGCTCACTCCAAGTAACATCACCACCACCCACATCAAGCGAAAGCCAGTTCATATCGTGAAAGCCACGGCAGACGATCCCATCATTGTCGGTAGTGGGAAAGACTCAGGGCCTGTTGTCAAGTCTGTTAAGAAGTTAAAGTCTGAGGCTCCTGCTAGTGTGAAGATGCTGGCAAAGAAGAAGGGGAAGTCCAAGTACTTCATAATTGATGACTCGAGCGATGACGATACATCTTCTCCTGCTGATCATGATGTAGGGAAGTTATTCCCTACCACAGAAGCCTCAGAAGGTAAAGGCGATTATCAGAACCCAGGGCCCTCTCATAAACACAAGGCCAATGCCTTGGTGGCTCCTCACGTCTGAAGCGACTACCCAACGAAGGGGTCTACTTACCCTGCGAGAACAAGTAAGGAGACTACCTGAAGGCTGGAAGGGTAGGTGTTAGACCTCTACGAGGGACGAGGGATGTTATCCTTCGACTGAGGGAGGTGCTCACGAAGAGACGTAACGTCCTCAGGCGAATAGGCTAGGATGGAGGTATGACAATGGTTCCCACACGAAGGGACTAAGTCCTTGAGGCAAAGAGCCGTTCAAGGGGATCGAGTTGACCAAGAGTCGAGGTAGAATTCAAGAGAACAAGATTGGAGTCTACAAAGCGTCTGCCTACAGGTATTTATACTTATACTGCGGATAGAACGTCAAAGAACAATGAGGAACAATATTGGGTAATCAGTGGGGATTGGGGACACGTAGATAATGCGAGAGAATTATCTAATGGAGATGATAGTCCAGCGAGAAGGAAGAAAAGTATACCTAGGTTGGTTGGAAGAGAAGATCGGAAGACGAACAACCTAGGGATCAAGAAAGAGTACACGAAAAGAGAATGGACCTACGATGAGTAACCATTGTGTAGGGTAAGAACGACGAGCCCCTGTCCATATGCGTCTCCAAGTGAGAAGTGTGATAAGAAAAAGACGAGCGAAAATATAGTCAATCGTAACATTACCCCTCTTGTACAATTGAGACCCAGGCTCGATAAACACATTGCCAGCTTGAATGGGATTAATTCGCTCCTCGAGTGAAGATGTCCTCAGCCTGTTCGGGAGTAAGATGTTCAATTGGACAATCATCAAAGATATGCCCTATGGAATTACAAGCGCTGCACCTGCGAAAAGGACAAAATCGGGGTCCATGTCCCCAACGACGACAAAAGTCGCATTGGATGCGGAGACACATATGCGACGGATGACCAGGGGCGGAGCGGTGGCAGTTGGGGCAGGTGTAGAGGGGACAATCTTCTCTATAATGTCCAAGACCATGACACCGAAAACATTCGGTCGCGGCAGTGGCTGGGTGGCGAGGGAAGCAATCAGGTAAGGTTTGAACGGGGGAGGCGAGGACAGTCTGGTCGGGATTGATTCGAATGTGCATGGCATTGATGGCCGCTCGAGCGCGTTGTACAGTCTCCTGGCTTACTCCAAGATCGGCAGCGATGATAGGGTTAATTTCGTCGCCAGGTGGAGGTCCCTCGTTGAAGAGGGTGGAGCCATCGTCTTCAGTTTCAGAGGAGGGGGGAGAAGACAGGCGGGAAGTGAGGGTAGATTCAGTTCGAGGAGGGGGTACTGGGAGAGGGGAGTTGGACCATCGTCTAACCTGGGTGGATTGGTTGACGTAGTGCTCTCGATCGGTGCGAGGGAGGGAAAGAAATACTCGACGAAAAACGGGGTAAGTGATGGGGGCAGGAATAAGAGCGATTAAAGTGTGAAATCCATGAAAATGAAGGGTAGTTAATACTCGTTGGGAAGTAGCAGCGAGGGCAAGGCGAATGGGAACATCTAAAGTGGGGGAGGTAGTACCTGCTTCGGGAAGATAGAAACGTTGAATACGAGCCAACTCATGGAAGACACGAATAAGTTCTTGGGTTACCAGATCTTCGTTATAGAGTGGGAGGTCTTCGAGAGCGCGGACGCAGGCGGGACTTTCGAGTACTGCGGCGTATAGGGTGTAGATGGACGTTAAAGGAAGAAAGGTAGGCTGCACTCGCCAGGATCGGATGGCAGAGGTGGTTGAGTTGGAGGAGACCGAAGACGAAGAGAGTGGTGACGAAGGGGAAGACATAGAAGGCGTTCGGGAGGATAAGGTTGAGTAGTTCAAGGATCATCTACCGGGGGGTACTTCACGTAGAGACGCCTCGTCCGGGGTGATTCAAGGGATATTAGGTCAGATTTTTGAGTCGTTTATAAGCTGAAAGAATATGAGGGGCGTGCTCAAGGTTTATCTCGGGTTCCCAGGTATTCTCCGACGAGGGGTATCCCTTCCATGCGGTTAGGTACCTTCGTTGTCGTCCGTTGCCTCGGTGACCAATGATCCGATCAACTTCGTATTCTTCTTCGGTTTCTATAAGGTCCGGTGGCGGTCGGGAGAAGTTAGGACCATGTGTTGTGGTCTCCCGGTAACTAGACAATAGAGAGGCGTGAAACGTGTCATGTATCTTCCATGTGGGGGGAAGTCGGAGTCGGTAGACGAGGGGCGATAGTACCTGGGTGATTTCAAATGGTCCGTGACGTTTGGGAGCCAGTTTTCTAGAAGGGTATGGAAGGCGGAGATGAGTCGCTTCCAACCAAACCTTATTACCAACTTTCCAGGGCGTGAACCGCTTTGAGGTACGTTGAGTCATGATGAGTCGGGCTGAATCATGTGCCGCTAGTGCTTCCTTTCGGGCTTCTTCAAGGGATGAAAGTCGATCTTCTAGTTTGGCCACAAAGGTTTTACCAAGAGGGGGGTAAGCTCTGGGTTCATAACCAAGCATAAGTGAGAACGGAGATTTCTTCATGGAACTATGTGGAAGAGAGTTGTGATGGAACTCAGCGGTGGTGAGGTTTTCAGCCCATTTGTGTGGGAAGTCAGCGCAGAAGATCCGAAGGTAGGTTTCAAGCTCCTGATTGGTTCGCTCAGTTTGTCCATCCGTCTGAGGGTGGTAAGCCGTGGATAGCTTGACGTCATATTGGAGGAGACGAGCGAGTTCTTTAGCGAAAGCAGAAGCAAATTGAGGGCCTCTATTGGATATGATCGAGTCATGGAGTCCAAATCGCTTGAAAACATGGTGGAAAAAGAGATCTGCCACCTTTGCTACGTCGATGGTTTTGTTACATGGGATGAGGATCACCCCCTTACTAAGTCCATGGTCGACCATGACCATGATAGAGTCGAAACCTGTGGAGGGTGGGAGATCAGTGATGAGGTCTACGGAAATTTGTTTGAAAGGTAGAGTAGAAACGGAAGTAATAGGGTTGAGAGGTGGAGAAGTAGGGTGCGTATTGACTTTGTTTTGTTGGCATATGCTACAACCGGCGACAAAGTTAGTAACGTAGGTGGAAAGACCAGGCCACCAAAAGTCCTTTTCAATGACGTTTTTCGTATGAAATTGGCCTGCATGGCCCGAAGTGGGAGCGGAATGTAGAAAAGATACTAGGGAATGGCAAGCAGAAGGTGGTACGTAGAGACGATTTCGAAAATATAAATGGCCATTGTCGAACGACCAGTCGGTCAACGAAGAGCGAGAAAACAATGGAGATTTTTCTTGTAGAGATTTTAGAGCACGAATTACGAAGGGATCAGATGCGGAGGAAGTTTTGATGTGTCGAGCAAGGGTGAGGTCC
>JBBPLW010000508.1:0-12990 GCA_038089995.1 Tylopilus balloui | reverse complement strand
CTGTGAATATGATGGTGATGTTCCTGCAGCTGAATTGGAGGAATGGGAACGCGTCATGGCTACCAACGCGCGCGGCCCTTTCTTGTGCTACAAGTATGCGGCACGACAAATGATCAAGCAAGGACGCGGAGGGCGGATCATTGGCGCGGGGTCCATAATCGGCAGGATAGGCTCACAGCTGTGTTCTGCGTGTTCCGCCAGCAAGTTCGCGATCAAAGGCCTCACAAATCGCCGGTAAGTGGACCGTCTGACTCGTCCGAGTGGCTCGGACTGGGAGCGTTTTTCAGATCAAGTCAGCACTGGAGCTCGGCCCACAAAACATCACGGTGAATTGCTACGCGCCTGGTCTCATCAAAATGGTAATGCGTACGTGGGTCTATGTATCTGATTCCGAAATGGGATTGGAGGGACTCGGTGTTTTGCAGTGGACAGCGCTGTCGAAGGCGTCACCCCGGAGAACGATCTCGAGATGCTTGCCTTGGCCACCGGCGTAAGCGTTCTGTGCCTGTCAACCACCCTCGCGATGGTGCACTTGCTCATTTTTGTTTCCACACGTGGCTAGCGCCTGAGCGTGAGTGCCCTCAAGAAGGAAGGTGAACCGGAGGACGTTGCAAGCATCGTGAGTTATCTTGCCTCGAAGGAGGCGCACTTTATCACCAGCGAATATTTCCCTCGATCGTGTTCTCGGTGGGAGGAAGGTTGCTTATTGTTTCTGTGGGGTTCTCGGACAGGGCAATGTGTAAGATTTGGGTCCCTGAGAGAGAGAGGACGTGACTTGGATTTCTGTCGACGGAGGCGCCATCCTTTCCTGACCTGGAATTTCTCGGAGGGAAGAGGAGAGAGATCGGGAACGGACGTATTCCATTTCTTTATATCTCGCTCGGGGTGTTCACTCGACGTCTGAACTCGGACTTTCTTTTCTGTTTCCGGGCACTGTCCCCGAATTTCACTCGTGCCGAGAAGACGCAAGTGCATGTCTCCTCGTCGGACATTACAAACTTGGCTGCATTATATCTTGGCATTACAGTATTCGCGTACAAATGGACGATCCCAATGTTTTATTTACCTTCCTGTCTTCACTTCGAAATAAGGTGGGAGTCGTCCCAGCAACGTATACAGCGAGTAAATGAGAATCGATCGTGTATGCAACGACTCGTGTGTGGTCAGCATAAAACGAAACCTAGGTTTGCCTCCCGTACGAGGTGGGCGTACGACGGTATTCGGCGGTCTGGTTCGTCCACTTCTGAAACGTCCTATCACTACCGTCAAGCACGTCATGGCGCGTGTTGTGGTAATCAGCCGCCGAAATACGCACGCATACGTCTACCTCGGACTCGGACTTGGCGGGTATGGGTCGGGGATGAAAGAAGCACAGGTCGAGGGCTTCAGACGTCCGCGCGCGACGTGTCACTGATCGGCTGGCGGGGCGACCGAAGGAAGGGGAAAGGAGGACACGAATCGACTGGCCAGAAACCGTTGATTCGGAAAGTAGATGGGGCGCCAAAAAAAAAGTAGCGAGGACGAGGACGGTGCGCTGTTTATCGGTCGCCGTTCTTCGCCGCATGCCACCGGGATCCGGACGACGCGCAAAGAGAGGGACATTGTTCTCGGCGAGCTGTACTCCCAGAAACGGAATCGGGTGCGCAAATTGGGTGATCAGTCTTTTCCGGTGATCAAGAAGCCTGTTTTGGCCTGGGATCGAGCCAGACTGGCCGCGGATATAAGATATCTTGTCAACGGACCGTTTGAATGTAGGGAAGCGGACAGGCAAGCAAGGGGAGAGCCGACCATTCCCTCCAGTCCGAGTTTCAGTGCTTCAAGTCACTGTCAGTCTCGATGCGTTCAATGCGTTTTCTCAACCGTCGCAAGTCATGAGAGCCGGAGGCACCTGACGAATGCCTTCTTTGTTGGCTTTGAACAATATTGTCAGCCATAGCCCAACCGCGTCGGCGGAGACGCAAATACCAAGGTGCTCCCTCGGGTAGTCTGCTGGGGATCGCGCTACGGCCGATTCGGATGCAACCTCCAACGCCATTAAAGGGCAGAAACGACCTTGGACTACCAAGCTTCCTTCTAGTAACCGCTCTGAAGTTGATGACTGCCGTCCATCAGTGTATCCAGTGTGAGGTCCTCGCCTTGGTCTGCGAATTTGACAGTATCGACAACCATTGCCAGAGGTAGCTTCAAGTTCCAGCGTTGACGAGTCTGCCCACGGTTTACTGATTCCACAGCCAGTAACTTAGTAATCGTCCGAAACCTCACTCCACTGGTTAACATCCGTGCGTTTCAATCTGAGCGGGGAAGGCATGACCGATTGATCGCAAAGGTATCCGGGCGGACGTGAAGCTGTGTAAAGGATCGCATGCCATTGGCGCCCAATTATATCCCACCGTTCTTGTTCGGCTCCCACAGTCATCGCATACTCACCTCCACCTATACCGCAATGGATTCAAACGATCCAACTCAAAGTATGAAAACAATCACTATCAAAGGTGGGCCCCATAGTCTATCCGTCCGGTCGCATGCGCGTCAAACGGTCATCCCTCAGAAATCGAACTTCGCACGCAAGCGCGGCGAAACGTTCCTGTTGCAAGGCAACACTACATCAAAATTTCCCTAGGCAAGACGTTACACTCGGCGAAGACAGCAAAGGAATCAAAGAACTGCACCTCCTGGGACGGCGTCCAGTTCTATTTGTGCGTACATCCGCCTTGCTTTCCTTTAGAGGATCTGAATATTGTCGTCAGTGATGGGGACGATCGTTCCGTGCTCCTCGTGCAGGTTTATCAGAAGCACCGTGCTAGAAAGGACGAGCTTGTCGGACGTCTCTCCGAAACCGTCGGAGAGATATCGGGAAAATTGAAGGATGGCGGTACGCAGGGATTATATATGGCATGTTCTACTGACGCGATCTCTGGGATCATAGTATTCGAATCGATCCTTGGCAAGGATAATCCCGATGGGTCCGATCTGTCGGGGATTGCGATCAAGTTCAGGTTCACTGCTGAACCACGCGGAGGCGCTAATGCGGACGAACGTCAAGCCATGGATGCCGTCACTAGGGCAACTGAAACGGTCGACACGCTCAGCTCAACGCACGCAGTCATCGACACTCTGAGCTCGGCAGTCGATATCGGGACAAATGTGGCGACCCAAGTACAGAAATTGCCAAAAACTTGTGAGGTCCTGTTGCGGAGGATGGAGCTGTTTAACAAGATTGTCGCCGATGTCGCTCAGGTATCTCGTTATCACCGCTCCCATTCCCTAGAACCTCAACGCGACACAGATTCACCCGTACACATCGCTGGCTTGGTCTGTTATATCAATCGCGACCCAGGTCCGTCTCCAACTCGACATGCGTGCCATAATTGATCGCTGGGCATCTCCACAGGCGCTCGTAGACCAGAAGAATCGCGACGATCAGATTATTCGCTTGGTAGTCACGATGAGCGATGTCTTCGCGTTCGTCGAAGATGCAGAGCCGTTGAAGAAAATCGAGGCACACGTCAAGACCATCACACTTCTGATCCAGCAGGTGACGGAGTGTGGGTACTTCATCGCCGAATACGCCAAGCAAAAGAACTTTTGTTAGTCACCGTCGCTTTCATGATCGCCACTAACGATCTCGATATTTAGGGATTAGGACGGTAAAGTATAAGATGTCCGATATCGATGCAAGGATCACGGATCACGAGAACAAGTTGCGAGAACTCAAGGTCGCTTTCTTGGAGGGAGTTACAGTACAGACAGAGATCACCGTCGTTAGGATGATGAATGCGGTAGAGCACGTCGGTAGGTGCGATGTCTCGGAACTTGGGTCAGATGTTCATGGGCATACACAGCAGAAGCCATCGACCTAAATGACATGCCGTATGCGTCTAGCGCTAGGTATGCACAGGAGAAAGGATGTCTGACAGGGACACGCGAGTCGTTCCTGGCCGAGATTTGTGACATTCTCAGTGATGTCAAGGAAAATGCTCCGCGGGTTTGCCTTCTGACGGGGGTCGCTGGGTCGGGCAAGTCTGCAGTGGCCCACTCGATTGCTCGACGATACGACGCACAAAAGCGGTTAGGGTCGTCATACTGTTTCGCCCGTAGTGACGTCGCGAGCCGGAACGCGAAGAATGTTTTCAGCACTGTCGCACGTGACCTCTCCGATCATGATCCACAGTACAGGTCAGCCCTGTGGAAAATCGTTAAGGACAACCGAGCGCTTCGAATGTCGACATCGCCATTCGAGCAACTAGAAAAGCTTATCATCGAACCTAGCCAGCACCTTCATCCTATTGGTCCACTCGTCGTTGCCATTGATGCTCTTGACGAAAGCGGTGATGAAGGCAATCGCGAACAACTTCTGCAAGCCTTCGCGAAACAGATTACCAACAGCAACCTTCCGACCAACCTCCGTTTCCTGATCACTGCTCGCCCGGAAAGTGATATCCTCGCCGCATTTCCCCTTGGACCACAGATCGTCCGAAAACAAATGACGGATATTCCGGAGGATGTCGTCGATAGCGATATCCGTATGTTTATTCATCATTCCCTTCATCGATTTACCGAACTCGAATCATCGTGGCCCGACGAGGAGTGGTGTCGATTACTCGTCCATCATTCCCAGCACCTCTTCCAGTGGGCATCCACTGCGTGCAGGTTCATTAAAGGAATTGGTGCCAGGGGATTAAACCCATGCAAGCGACTTGAAATCCTTCTGCAAACCAACAATAGCGACGGTGTGTACCCGCTAGATGACTTGTACCAGACCATACTGCGGCAACTGTTTACGCTGAAAAGCGCCCAATGCGATTTCCGAAATGTGATGGCGGTCGTACTTGCCCTCAAAGAACCACTACCCCTCCCCTCCCTTTCCAGACTCTTTGGTGGGTACCTGAACATCCGAGACATCATCTCGGTCCTGGCATCATTGCTAGACGGAGTTCTGGATGAACAGAAGCCCATCCGCCCCCTCCACACCTCTTTTCGTGACTTTTTACTCGACGAGGCTCGAGGCTCCGTATTCCATGTCGACACCCTACCCCAAGACTCACTCTTTCTTGGCCAGGCATTGCTAGCATGCATGCGAAACATGCTTCGGTTCAACATCTGCAACTTCAAGGACTCTCGTTACCGAAACTCTGATATCCCTGACCTTCCGAGTCGGGTGAACATGGCCATTCCCCCCCACCTGTCATACTCATGCCGACACTGGATGGACCACCTTCAATATGCAGAATGTACTCCAGTCTTGTTGGATGAGGTCACCATCTTCTTCAAGAGCTTCTTTCCCTACTGGCTTGAAGTCATCAGCCTCCTCTCCCTTTCCTCCCCAGTGTCCCCCATTCTATCTGCCCAAGAGACCTGCACCATTCTGAGAAGATGGGCCAAGGTAAGATGAACAATCATGGTAGATGGCTGGTACTAAATATGTTAATAGGGTCAAGAGATAGCTACCTTGGCATCAGAGGCATTCCAGTTCATTCAAGTGTTTGCACCTGTCCTGAGAGAATCCACTCCTCACCTCTATATATCAGCCATGCCCCAGACCCCCTCCAGCTCTCCACTCTGCACACTCTGGCTTGGTCATCTTCAAAAGCATGCCATTGTCACCTCAGCACATCCAGCCAACTGGCCAGCAGAGGTTCATACCTTGGAGGGGCACACACACTATGTCACATGTGTTGCCTATTCACCAGATGGTACCCATATTGTCTCTGGCTCTAGGGATAAGACCATCAGGGTTTGGAATGCCACCACTGGTTATTGTGTGGTGGGTCCACTTCAGGGCCATGAAGATGAAGTCAACTCTGTTGCCTATTCTTCTGATGGTAGGCACATTGTCTCTGGCTCTCATGATGAAACCATCATGGTATGGGATGCTATCACTGGTCAATGTTTGGTGGGTCCATTCCAGGGTCATGAAGGGAGGGTCAGTTGTGTTGCCTATTCCCCAGATGGAAATCAAATTCTCTCTGGTTCTCATGATATGACCATCAGGATTTGGAATGCTATCACAGGAGAATGTGTGGTAGGTCCATTACAGGGGCACACAAATGGGATCACTTCTGTTGCCTACTCACCTGATGGCACCCACTTTGCCTCTGGCTCTTTTGATGGGACCATCAGAATTTGGGACACTGCTGGTCAGTTTTTGACAGATCCATGCCAGGGAGATGAAGAAGAAGTTGTTCTGTGTGTTGCCTATTCACCCAATGGCATGCACATTGTCTCAGGGTCTTATGATGCTACCATCAGAATCTGGGATGCCATCACTGGTCAGTGTGTGGCAGGTCCTTTTGAAGGACATACAGATGAGATCAGATCTATTGCCTACTCCTTTGATGGTTCACAAATTGTGTCTGGCTCTGATGACCTTAGTGTCAGAGTTTGGGATGCTATCACTGGCCAGTGTGTGGCAGGTCCATTTGAAGGACACATGGATTTGGTTACATCTGTTGCCTGCTCATCTGATGGAATTCATATTGTCTCTGGATCTGTTGACAAGACAATCAGGGTCTGGAATGCTACCAGTCCTCAGGGTGTAGTTGGTGCACTCCATGGGCACACAGACTACATTACATCTGTTGCCTACTCACCTGATGGAAGGCATATTGTCACAGGTTCTCTTGACAAGACCATCAGAGTTTGGGATGCCAGCACTGGTCAAGCCATAGTAGGTCCATTTGATGGGCACACAGATTGGGTCAGATCTGTTACCTACTCACCTGATGGTATGCACATTGTCTCTGGTTCAGATGACAAGACCATTATGGTTTGGAATGCTGTCACTGGTCAATGTGTGGCAGGTCCTCTTCTTGGACACACAAGTGAAGTCAAGTGTGTGGCTCATTCACCTGATGGTGTGCATGTTGTCTCTGGATCTGCAGATAGGACCATCATAATTTGGAATGCTATCACAGGCCAGTGTATAGCAGGTCCACTTAGGGGTCATGAAGACTGGGTGGTGTCTGTTGCCTATTCACCTGATGGTAGGCATATTGCCTCAGGTTCTGTTGATGAGACCATCAGAGTTTGGGATGTTACCTCTGGTCATTGTGTTGCAGGTCCATTCAAAGGGCACATGGGCATAATTTGCTCTGTTGCCTATTCACCAGATGGTAGACACATTGTCTCTGGCTCTTCAGCCAACACCATCAGAGTTTGGAATGCTACTACTGGTCAACCTGTAGCAGATCCATTTCAGGGGCACATAAAACAAGTCAATTCTGTTGGCTATTCCCCTGATGGTTTGCTCATTGTCTCTGGGTCAGCTGACAGTACTATCAGGGCTTGGAATGCCACCACTGGTCAGTGTGTAGGTGGTCCTATGCAAGGGCATGCAGAGAGAGTTCTGTGTGTTGCCTATTCACCTGATGGTAGTCATGTTGTGTCTAGATCTTCAGACTTTTCCATCATTGTATGGAAGACTGAAGTGCTTCTTTCATTTCTTCCACTTGATAATCTCTATGAGGAGAATGGTTGGATTCATTCTTCTGATGGTGCTTACCTTTATTGGATTCCCCCTTGGAACAGACATCCAATCTGTTTCCCTACCAATTATTTCATGGAATTGGGTGGCAGATCTGTTTCAGTTGATATTTCACTTTTTGGGAAGTCCTGGATTTCTTGCTGGAAGTGATTCTATTGTTCATTTCTACCAGTTGTACTTCTTACTATGCTTTTTGATACTATCTATGTATATCTAGCATGAACATTGTCCATGATGGGCTGAGAGTGATAACTTGTCATTAATGGGCCCACCCCTGTAGTCACTCTACCTCTCTCAGTCATCAATTGTGTCCACTAGTCCCACCATGAAACCATTCCTCACTGGATCAATCCTTGTTTCCAATCTAGTGTTTGAGAAACATATTGCCATCTGTTTTACCCTTGACAATTGGCAAACTGTTAGTGAGGTCAGTGCTTGCTATACTTCCCTCAATTCTCCCCTCACCAAACATTCCTCTTCAAGAAATGCCATGTTCTCAAAGAGGATGAGGTTGGGATCATTTCAGGTTCATGACCCATATTGAGGACTATGCTCCAAGTCACTCCAAGCACATGCACACTATGGTTCACTGTCTGTCATCACATGAATCCATCATACCCCAACCTGGTTCCTTCCAGTACAGCACAGGCAGTGAGTGGTGGGACAACAATAGTGATAGGAATTATTGTGTCAGTTTCAGAGCCACCATCTCTACCAATGCCTTCCTGAACCAGACCCCACAGGGAAACCTGAATGAGATGATGATGAACTGCACATTCTTGGTCTGATCTTTGATATAATTGGTGATGATAGATACATTCCAGAAATCGAGTGCAGCATTGATCTCATCCATAAAGTAGAGAGGGGTAGGCTGCACGACCAAGTCAACTAAGGTTATCCAGGAAGTGTGCACACAATGGTGTCTTACTGTGAAGCACAAACACAAGGGCCAGAGAACTCAATGTCTGCAAATTACAATTGTGGTCATTCTCTCGTAGCCCTGGATGATCATCTATTCAAATGAAAACAAGTAAGGAGCATTACCTTCAGCAAGGAAACCAGAACACAAATCTGATACATCTCCTTTAGTTTCAGTGAGATCAAACTAAAGCCTGCCATGAACTCATCCCAACATTGTTTCCTGAGATTATCACATTTCTGTTTCTGTGCATCGCGCTAGTCGGTAATTTGGTCAAGGTCCTTGGCACGACGAAGGAATTCTTCTTCGCGCTTCTTGTAATCCTTGAGCACGGACAGATCAGGCTTGGTGGCGTCCAGTTTTTCTAGAGTGTAGAGGTCACCGTCAGGCCATCGAGGTCACCGGAGAGCTTACCATCGAGGTACTCAGTATCGGCTACGAGATCGCGTTTCGGAATTGAGTGAGTTCATCGACGCTGTAGATATGTAATTCGTTCGAGGGTTGACGTGGTTTCGATGGTTTCCTGGGCGTTGGCAGTGGTGTCTCCCCTGGCTCCAGTTTGACCTGTGGTTCCGACGGTTGTCCGTCCGCGGGCACCACTTTAGCCTCCTCTTCGTCCTCGTCCCTGTCCTCGCTACATTCTGCTATCAGTCAGAGGCACGCACAGTCAAATCGTTACTGACTCGATATCCTCCA
Organism: Tylopilus balloui; assembly: GCA_038089995.1. Classification (NCBI taxonomy): domain Eukaryota; kingdom Fungi; phylum Basidiomycota; class Agaricomycetes; order Boletales; family Boletaceae; genus Tylopilus; species Tylopilus balloui. Next base: position 3,892 of record JBBPLW010000508.1, on the reverse strand, counting down.
ACCTCAGCTTATCGTGCTCCGTCTGCCAATGCTGCAACGCCTCCTCGATGTCTGCAGCTTCCTTGATATCGCCCAATTTTTGCATCAACTCCATCTATCCCAAGCAGGTCAAAAAATCAGTCCGTCAGTTGCGGCTTAAGGTGAACATCTGACCAACGCACCTCCTTTTTCCTAAATTCTTGTATTTCCTCCCTCTTGGCCTCCAGCTGCGTCTTGAGCGTGTCCAAGTCATCCTTTGAATTCTCCGCCGCCATCTGCGCAGCTTCCACCTTCTTGAGTTCCTCTAAGTACTCATTCACCTCTTCGAGTTGTGCCTCCAACTGCTTGATCTCCTCGTCTGCCTCCGCTACAGCGGTAGCATTCCCAGCGATCGCGGAGGCATACTTGACCACGTCTTTTTCCGCCTTTACTTTTGCTACCTCCGCTCTCGTAATCTCCTCATTGGCGAGGTTGATGCGCAACTTGATACCGTCGACCATCGACCATTGTTTCAGCAGTCGTGAACCACCAATTTTAAGAAACTTCTTCTCGAGGTGCTTGATCGCGTCCTCGATCCTGCCTGATTTCGCTTCTAGGTCTTAGGTCTTCTAGCTCCGCCGTCGCGGTAGCAATCTCCCCATCGAGCGCCTCGATTCGTGCCATGTCGCGAGCGTCAGGCTTGCTCTGTGCCCTTGATAGAACAGGGCAATCAATACCCAAACACACCAAGGCAAGAAAGAAACGCGCGTCACGCAATCAAAGGAACGATCTACCCACTTGAGGTCACGCACCCGCCTCTCCGCCTCCTCGAGCCGTTTCCGACCATTGTTCACCGCCATTGCCAACTTCTCCACGTCCATCTCCAGCTGTGGGCCAGCAAGCGCTAGGCGCTCTCCCTCACCTTTCGGCGCTCTGAGCGCTCTCGTCGCCTCCTCTAGTTCCCTCGCCGCCGCCTCGCTCTCCTGCTCATATTGCCCCAACACCTCCGGTCGGACTGCATCCGCCGCCAACCTGGAGCTCATTGCCCCACGTGCGACGTGGTGCGCACCCCCGGGCATCATCCCGGACGAATCGATCAACTGGCCTGCGAGCGTGACCACACGCCATCGTTTCAAGGTACCGAACGCGATCCGGTTCGCCTGATCAAGGTCGTCCGCGACGAGGGTGTTACCCACCGCTGTATAAAACGCAGGCAGGAATTTGGGATCCTTGGGCTTGATAAGCGCGGAACGTTTTCCGGTGTCTGAATCCGTTCGTTGACGCGGTCCGTAGGTAACTTCTCGAGAACCATGAAGGAGGCACGGCCGACGTTTTGTGCGTGGAGAAGATTGATGCAAGCTTATCCTTGGGCGACGGCGTCGACAACCATGTTGTGGAGTGCACCACAGGCAGTAGGAATGGCGACGTCGTATTTGTCGGGGATCGCTCCAAGACTGACTAGGCGGCCCTTCAAGGAAGGGACAGGATTTATTTACTAAAAGGTAGAGAAAGAGGAACATTCACATGGAAACCATCGATGCGCCCAGTTTGTTTCAGACGCGCGAGGTGGTCGAGAACCTTGTTTTGCGATCTGCTGGCAGCTTGAGACGCCTTTGCCTCCTCTGTTCTCTGTCCAAGAGATGATGCTTTGTCCTGCAGTTGTTGTACACGAGCCTGAGCATCCTGCAAACGCAAATATACGCGAGTGAATCTCGACCTTTGCGTTTGAGTGTCATAAAAACTGCTTACATGAAAGTTCTTTTGGTAGGCTTGCAATTCATTGTGCAAGTTCGCCGTCTTCGCCTTCAAGTCAGTTGATTCGTCGAACTGCGGCACCAAATTACAAAGTCAAACGCTAGTTGAATGGGCAAGCGTATCACGTGACTAACTTTGACCTATTGTGCTGCGTGCTGGTGGTGGTTGTCCTGAGCATTCTTGACCGCATCCTTGAGACCGACAGCCTTCTTCGCCCAACGCATCCCTCTCGCTCGTTGCTACGTCGATCGTTGCATTTTTTGCGTTTATTTTATTGATCCGTGGCTGTAGTTCTTTTTGCTTGACCTCAATCTGATCGTGGTATACCTGTGTCTTGTCTGTTAAAGGCATGTCAATGAGGTTATGCGGACAGTGCGCATATAGGACCCACCCTGTAAGCTATCCCGAATACTTTCAAGAACGTCTTCTTTCTTCAAGCTGGCCTCGTGTTCCTCGATCTCTCTGCGTTTCCGATTGATTTTGTCAGTACTATCCTCGATCGTGCGCTCAGCAGCAGCTCCAGCTTGTTCATCCTGTGGGAGATAAACAACGTCTGGGGGTTATGCTCGGTGCATTGATGACTGTGGTCTCCGGTAGGCTATCTCTTTTTGTCTGAAACTGTGAATATGATGGTAACATTCCTGCAGCCGAATTGGAGGAATGGGAACGCGTCATGGCTACCAACGCACGCGGCCCCTTCTGGTGCTACAAGTATGAGGCACGACAAATAGTCTAGCGAGGATGCGGAAGGCGGATGATCGGCGGGCTCCGTAATCGGCAGGACAGGCTCACTGTTGTATTCTGCGTATTCCGCCAGCGAGTTCGCGATCAAAGGTCTCACACAAACCGCCGGTAAGTGGACTGTCTGACTCGTCCGAGTGGCTCAGACTGGGAGCGTTTTTCTGATCAAGTCAGCACTGGAGCTCGGCCCACATGACATCACGGTGAATTGCTACGCGCCTGGTCTCATCAAAACGGTAATGGGTACGTGGGTCTATGTATCTGATTCCGAAGTGGGATTGGAGGGACTCGGTGTTTTGCAGTGGACAGCGCTGTCGAAGGCGTCAACCCGGAGAACGATCTCGAGATGCTTGCCTTGGCCACCAGCATAAGCGTTCCGTATCTGTCAACCACCCCCGCGATGGTGCCCTTGCTCATTTTTGTTTCCACACGTGGCTAGCGCCTGAGCATGAGTGCCCTCAAGGAGGAAGGTGAACCGGAGGACGTTGCAAGCATCATGAGTTACCTTGCCTCGAAGGAGGCGCACTTTATCACCGGCAAGTATTTCCCTCGATCGTGTTCTCGGTGGGGGGGAGGTTGCTTATTGTTTTTTGTGGGGTTCTCGGACAGGGCAATGTGTAAGATTTGGGTCCCTGAGAGAGAGGACATGACTACACGAACGTGACTTGGATTTCTGTCGACGGAGGCGCCATCCTTTCCTGACCTGGAATTTCTCGGAGGGAAGAGGAGAGAGATCGGGAACGGACGTATTCCATTCCATCTCGCTCGGGGTGTTCACTCGACGTCTGAACTCGGACTTTTTTTCTCTTTGTTTCCGGGCACTGTCCCCGAACGTCATTCCGAGTCGTGCCGAGAAGACGTTAGTGTATGTCTCCTCGTCGGACATTACAGACTTGGCTGCATCGTATCTTGGCATTACAGTATTCGCGTACAAATGGACGATCCCAATGTTTTATTTCCCTTCCTGTCTTCACTTCGAAATAAGGTGGGAGTCGTCCTAGCAACGTATACACCGAGTAAATGAGAATCGATCGTGTATGCAACGACTCGTGTGTGGTCAGTGTAAAACGAAACCTAGGTTTGCCTCTCGTACGAGGTGGGCGTACGACGGTATTCGGCGGTCTGGTTCGTCCACTTCTGAAACGTCCTATCACTACCGTCAAGCACGATAATCAGCTGCTGAAACACGCACGCATACGTCCCCTTCGGGCTCGGACTTGGCGGGTATGGGTCGGGGATGAAAGAAGCGTGAGGTCGAGGGCGGGGGCTTCAGACGTCCGAGCGTACCGACGTGTCACTGATCGGCTGGCAGGGCGATGGAAGGGAGGGGAAAGGAGGACACGAATCGACCGGCCGGAAACCGTTGATTCGGAAAGTAGATGGGGCGCCAAAAAAAAAGTAGCGAGGACGAGGACGGTGCGCTGTTTATCGGTCGCCG
>JBBPLW010000507.1:0-13001 GCA_038089995.1 Tylopilus balloui | reverse complement strand
AGATAGAAGGCCAAGAGTGAGTACTTTATTTCATATACCCATATACTAGGTCTGGGTTAGAGATTATTGGGGTTAGGAGCCAATTAATGCAAAATATGCAAACATTGGGATAGTTTTTTGAGCCACTATAGATACTATAGGTGTGTTCCCAGTTTCGAGAAAATATTGTATTGCACATCTTCCATCAAGTACATAATGGGTGATGGATGAAATATCTCTAATCCAGTATATGCTAATTGCTTGGTATGTTAACAAGTGCACCATTCTCCAAATAATTGCCTTGATCACTCTCCCTCCTTGCTATGTGTTCTAGATGCTTGGATATCAACAGAGATTTCTGGGACTTGAGATAGCTGTGAATTGTAAGTATGTCAGCAGCATGTATGCCTACCAACACATTTACTGCATCATATGCATCATATTCTTTTCCATTCTTGAGTAGTCTAACAATCTATAAGTGTAGATCATTAATTTCTAAGGTAAAGAGAAATTTGAGATCCTAGAACCAGTAGACAGACCCCATGATACATGCTTGGAAGGGTTGTGCAAGGCCAAGGTGGCAGCATACAAGTGCATTGAGAGTCTTTGCAGCTAGAAATGTATGAAATGGTTAATAATAGATGGTAAATAAAATAGAATGAAATATACTCACTGTGTTTACTATATCATGGAGCAAGTAACTTTGGTTGGTTGATAAACAAAGTGTGAAGGGGACTGCAGTTGTCCATATAGGCAATGAAGAAGATGGTGACCACCACAACACAGATGGCTCAATCTGAATAACCCTTCTTTCCTTAATGCTTGCAGCAATCCAGACTATTGACATCAGCAGTTAGGGCATCAGGGTCTATAGACAGCTTAGAAGAAGATTTGGGAGGGTAAACATTAGATGCAAGACCAGCATAGACCAAAGCATAGAAGAAGGCAAGCTGGTGCATTGGTCTAGTACCATTGTAGATGGTGAAAACATATTATAAATGTCATGGATGTCCTAGGTTGTGGAATTCAAAGAAGCATGACTAAGATTGAATACAAAGGAAGGAGTGAATTTGTGTAGAATGGATGTGAAGTCTTGTAGGTGGACATCAAGTGCCTTCCATTGACTGTTGGGATCATCCTGGATTAACTTTTCAGTTGTATATGCAATGTAAGCATCACATGAGTCAGTGAGAGTAAAGCAGTTGTTATCAACTCCAGAGAAAGGGATAGAAAGAGGTAGTCACACATTATAGATGACAAAAGATGATTGTCTTTGACCTGGAAGAGCATTGGAAAATCAAGGAATGTGACAAATCCATAAGTGACTGCACATGAAGGCTATATATTGAGTGATGTGCTTGAGGATATCCTTTAGATTGATGCTGACAGACTTAGCACAAAGATGTGCTTCAACCATGGAAACAAAGAGAATGGATCTAGTAGTGCCATCTTTAATAAAGGGGGCTTTTCAACATACACTACTGTTAGTGCATTGCTTAACAATAAGATTAGCAAACCAATGGAGAGGCTGTTTTCCATTAGTTGAATATGAGAGGGATGGTTTACCTAAATTACTAGAATAAAGAGCATGAATAAGGAATGGAAGAGTATTATTTGAATATGCCAAAGGTAGATTCTGGTCAAGACATATTTCAAGGGCAACTTTTCTTTCTATGGCAAGTGTTTGAATATGGTCATCATTGGAAGAGAGTGCATCACAGATTTCTATCATGATATCTGTGTGAACAAGACTCTTGACATCGGACAAGTATGAGTACAAGCCCAACTCAATTGCAAAACAAGCACATCATAAGAAGATGTTGGAGATATGAGGATAAATATCTTTTGGTAGACAATTCATGCCAAGTGTGATTGTAAACTTGACTTCATAGCTCTGTTCAATGCATTAGTGTTAGAATGTCAGAAGTGACTAATAGATCAAGATATAAGAAAGCACAGTACAGCAGCATGCTAAAATGGAGTGTGTCAAACTACACAGCTAGAAAATTTCTCCAAATGTATAGTGAAAGAATTCATGAGCACATTGAGAAAGGATCCATATATAACATAGAGCTATTCTTGAAATTGCAAACTTGGAAATGAGAGAAACATGAAAGATATGATATCCAAAATAAAACATGAACTGATTGTATGATTGTAGTTCTACCAATGGCTTTGGTATGCAATTTAACTGAAATTGAATACCTTGATGTGATGACTTGCCTTATAATGAGCATCTCTATAAGTCAACTTTTGAACCCATTTGGATACAACCAGAGGATGCTTCATTCTATTGTTAATGGGCCACTTGTTTTTGTTGGTCCCAAGAGATTAGTGATCAATAAAATCAGGCAATATGCAAGGAAAGCCATCCATCAGACATCCCAAAGATAGCCATGTCTAATCCATGAGATTCTTAATGAAGACCTGAGCATTGCCAGTATAGGCAAAATTAAGAACATGCTCAAACATTACAACAATCTCAATGACAAAAGGTTAAATAATGCTTTGAGATGAGTTGAGTATTAGCTGGACTTTATTTTAGAAGCTCTCTAGTACAACAGTTACAGGATATGTTGTTCAACTATATATTTTTGGAATGAGCTATAGACATTACAAAAATTGCAAAAACATAATATGGCCAAATATGAAGTGCTACTACCAGCTGACCCAAATAGGATAATACCACATGATATTGCATTGTCCGTGCACCAGCAGAGAGAATATATGTGCATGTGTTCCTTTGACTCTTTCATGCTCAATCATATTTCCTCCTCTCTTTTACCCCTTATTCAAAGAAACACTCACCTGCTCCTCTGGTGATCTATCCATTCTCTCATTGCAATCTCCTTCCAGAAAACCATCCCAATCACAAGTAATCTTGTGACTGACTCCACTACCACAAAAGCACATAAACATGTCATGGTCAACAAACCTATGAAACCAAACATAGTTATATCCATGTCCACAGATAGAAAACATACATGTTAACAAAGTAGTAGACCCAATTGTGATACCCACCTGAAGCACTGTCTGATTTCCAACAAGCTTTTGAGGGCCCAAGGAGCTTGTTTGTTGTACCAAATGGGAATGCAGAGATAAGGTAGATCCCTTGGATGACATTGTTGGGATTGAGGAAGCCAAAAGTGTCTACAGAACTATTGTGGCAGTTGAAAAACTACAGTCAATGTAGCCATTTTTTGCTTCATCCTGAAAGATAATTCATGTCACAGCCAAACCAACAGACAAAGAGGATGTTCATCTGGAATGGCTGTGAGAAATGGGATCAAGCATCCTTGCATGCTTGCACAAACATATGAAAGATGTGAATGATACAAGTATACCAGTATGGGTGACTTCGCTTGTCTTTGTATGACAAAACCATGATATTAGTGTTACGTTTGTGCCAGGTAGGTGCAAATGTAGTTCTTTATACTAAGGACGAGTAATGAGACAACAAGGATGGCTTGGCCTGTGAAGCCATAGAGTGGACTAAAGACAAGGATGGTGAAGTTGCCCGAGGATACAAGTGTTAAGGAGTCATTGAGGTTGTCTCGAACAACAACAAGGATACCTGGGCTTTAACCAGGAGGTTTCCCAAGGAGATGATAGTATTCTGAAGGAAAGAACAAGATGTCAACTATGGTACAAACAACAAGTATATATACAGATGGGAAGCACTTTAGGGTAGATGTGAGAGTGATAACTAAAGTGCTGATTGATCATAGAAGTGAAAATAGAATGGAACAAATGAAGAGGTGATGGAACCTTCTGGAAGAGAAGATCGGAAGTGGAAAAGGTTCCATTAAAAATACAAGTAAAAGTAAATGCACTTGCTGGGACTTGAACCCAGGGTCAAGATGTAGATGCTAGAACAGAGTCAATGAGTAAAGATCAAGACAAATCGTAACAATTAGCATAGGTAAGTGGATTGATGGTATTTTGTTCACATCATAGGTTGTAGGTTGTGTAGTTGATAGACAAAGTGCTGTGGAAATACATAGATGCAGTTCTGATCTTCATCCAATAAGTCATATTTGTCACCATTATACTTTTACCTACAAATCTGTGCAAAGAGATGATCTTGGAGATGAGGAAGAAAGTTCTACCTTTGGTTAATACATTAGTGTAGAAACAAAATTGAGTGGCTTACCTCAAATGTGGGGTTGTCATGATATTCTGCAAGTCAAGCAATAAGGTTATCATGCATACAGGATGATTTAGTGACGCAGCTTGGATAGAAGGGTTTGCATACACTGCTTTGGTGTTTTGTGTCATGCAAGTCCTTCATGTATGTTGTTAAGTTTTCTGATAAAGAGTTTGATGGCTTCTTGTTTGGTAATGCTGGAAATCATGGAAACTGTCTTCTTTCCTGACCATGGATATTGCCATTTAAGCTTGCAATGTTTGAGCTCACCCTACAAGAGTTTTATAAAAAGCTGACTAGAGAGAGATACACTTATGAGTGGAGTTGTATAGCAATTAGTTGTCTCATATCATCTAATTATATCCAGGTAGTCAGCAAGAGTGTGATACTTGTAAATTATAAGATTAAAATGCTTCAGCTTCAGCTTTAGGTTCACCAGGCCAGTGGAGCCATCCCTTGTAGCAAGTGTAGCTTGGCAACAACCATGAGCAGCACTCTCTTGGGGGAATTCAGTCATTTGATAGGTACCACAAGTATTCTCTTGAAAATTGACCACAAAGTGATGAAGTGATTGAATTGCTTTGTTAAAGAACTTGAGTGTCTTCTTGATGTGAAGTCAAAGCCTGGCATAGCCATGTCAAGTTGCCAAATCAATGAGTAGATTGAGAATGAGCTTGTTGTGGGGAGCTGGAAGAAGACCTTCAAAATAAGGCATTGTATACTATTACTCAATTGTATAATCACTGAATGAATGACAAATAATTTGAACACTGACCTGAAGGAAGTTCTTGAAATCTTGTGCTGCCAAACATTTCATACTCAAGGCATTCTTGGATTATTCCCCTTCCAAAAGTAAAAACCTGTCAGTATCTGAAAATATACTTGTTAGTGGTGAAAGAGAGAAATTTAGGTAGAACATACTGGTAATTTAGCTTTTCAATTGAGAATCCACCCTTGGTGAAAAGGATACACAATAAATGTGTGAATACTACCTTCCTGATACCTAACTTGAATTCATGTAAGAGATCGATGACTAACAAACAGAAAAAGTTAAATACTTCATCCAAGATTCTCTCAGTAAAGTCATTTTGATTATATTAACTTAAGTGAGAATGTATCCTAAAGATAGAGCAAAGTACCAGAGTGAGCACCAGTGACTTGTCATCAAGTATGTCCTTGACATGCAATCCATTGATACTTGCTCCATGTCTGAAAATAGATTTTCATGCTCTTGTTACCTTGTCCTTTAGCTTGCAGTCACTAACATGAGTCTCATTCAGCTGGATATCCATATCAGTGGAGGATGCCATGTTGGGAATGTCAGATTTCATGACCAAGCAGCAGGAACAGGGACACTTCCCCAAGAATTTGATACATGTGAGTAGAATTCTAGGACAATTAGATTACAAAAAAAATAAAAGTAGATGTGCTCACTTCTCTGAATAATCAGCTGAGTAAGTAAAGAAATGAGAGAAGACCCATTGAGTGACTCCATCAAAAAACTTAATTACAATGCCATTCTTGTATGCATCAATGAATTGTCCATCAAGGAGTAGCTTCCAGATTGTGTGCATTATAGCTTATGCTTGCAGTGAGTGTACACATTGCTTGACAATGACTCGCCATAGTACTTGCTATATTTATCTTGGAAGTCATTGGAAATCTATAGAGAGAAATGAGCAATTTGACATGATATATAGAGATGATATATGCCAGGAATATAAGCAATGTGATGGCATGCATCCACTGTTAGCTTTCCATGGATATACTTGGACTGATTGGCAAAGTAAAGATAGATTGGCCAAAGAGATACATCACCAAAATTCACAAGTTGAGTGACATCAGACCAGAATATTAGTGGGACAATGATATATTCTAGGTCATCTCCAAGATCACAAGGGAGTAAATGGATTTCTCAATAAGCTTTGACAAACACACTGGGGGGGAATATGCCTTGCCAAATAGGTGGATTAATTCACTATTGTCTGATGGTTTTCAATATTCTTCATATGGAAAGATATGATATATCAATAAACTCTCACTTTTGAATGTAGAGATGATGATGTCAGTGATGTTGCAATGATAGATACCATCAACTGTTAGCCAAGGGAGGTTTGGATCTTGTTCTGATGAAAATTTGCTATACTTGTGGGATAACAGAATCTTCATAGATAAGTGCTGCCATCCATGAGTTGTCTTGAAAGGGTTGGACAAGTCTTCAAGATATTTCTCAATCTGCTTCTTCTCCCAATCATAACTGAAAATCTTGTCAACCATTGAATTGAATGCAGGGTCCTGGATATACATCCACAAGCAATTCAGTTTATTAGCAGACTTGGTTGTTCCTCCTGAGTATTGCCAAGCCATCAGAAGCCTAGCTATAGGATGACTGAATGCTAAGTAAAGCTTATCAAATGGGATATCCAGGAATGGTCCTAAGTTCAAGTCAGATCCCATATCCTGTAGTGCTGGGGCATCAGAAACCATGTTGAGGGTATCCCATTTAGGGACATCAGGATACCTTGGATATATGTGGAACACTTCCATCTCAATAGAAATGGTCTTGAATCTGATGGCATGACTAAATGGTTGAGTCAATAGGGATGAAGGATCTAGTGGCTTAAAGGATTCCAGGATTGAAATACATGGCAGATAGTCAATATAATATCCAGTCAAATGAATTCATCACCCTGAACATGATGAAATGACAGGAGTGGTTTCATACATTGGTAAGGAATCATAAGAAGGAGGAAAAGGCAACAAGGCTTCACCAGTGAGTCACTTGGAGGGCCCTGCCTCAATCTTAGGCTGTAAAAAATCAAAGAGTAATAATGGGCAGCAGCACTACTAGTAAACATACCAGACCAATCTCATTGTTGAAATAATCTACACTATAACATTGGGCAAGCAGTGGGCAGGGCAAAAGGGATGCATGCAAGTCATACACATCCTTTACCAGCGAACCACGTCAACTGAGTAATGCAATCTTGTGATACTTTCATTTGGCTTTGAGCAGATGTTTCTATGCCTGCAAAACATCAATAGTAAACTGTTTCTTCTCCTTGCAGATGACCTCATGAACATGGAGATGTTTTGATGTACTAAAATGCTTAGAACAAGCATAACACAAGAGACCTTCATCTATATCGTCTGAAGGGAGAGTGAGGAATGTCTAGACATCATTTAGACATCTCAACTATGGATTACATGCTGTATATTGGGTTTTGGAGCAATACACAAAGCAAAATAAGTATTATACCTACTAGAAGATTGTTAAATAAGAAATAAACAATGAGAAGTGCTAGAACTTACCAGTCAAGAAGTCAATAAATTTGAACTATACAATTTCAGTGGTGATGCATGCTGATAGAATATAAGGAAGACATCAGTTATAATGTTTTCCCATGGTGATAAATCCTTATCTCTAAGGTCTGTCTGCTGCTGGCAGCTCAAACCCTAACCAACACCATGCCTTGCCACATCCTCACTTCTGATGAGAAATCACTCTCTACAGATGAGCCTGTGAAGGAGTTAGCAATAACCAATAAAAAGACCAGGAACAACAAGAAGAATGATAAGAAGACTAAAAAGGACAAGAAAGATGCTAAAGAGTTAAAGCAAAAGAGGTAAGGTAACCACTGCTGTGCCACTGTACCAATGGGATACTGATCTGGAATAGGCCCAAGAATATTACTGTCAACCCCAAATTCATATCTACAGCACATGCAATTGTGTACTGCATTGATCTTTGGTGTGATATTGACAGAGTTATCAACATCGCCCTACTACTATTACAGGACAAAACCAGCAAAAAAAGTAACCTCAGAGAGAACAAAGCTAGTAAAATGCTTCATGAAGATCACTTGAAGAAATAGTAAGGTCTCCAAATGTACTTTACCAGTACTGAACAATCTTGCAGTGACCAAATAGTTTGTGAACATTATCTTTTCATCTACCAAAGGATCCTTCAAGCCATCCCAGATCTCAAGGAAATCATCAATGACCTCAAGCATGTCTCTGAGTTGATGGTCATTACCCAGAAGGTGAGATCTTCCCATATATGCACACATATATTGAGCTCATCCTTGCCAAATGAATGAAATGATTCATAATACCTAATCTGCTGACTTTACTAGCCTCAAGAAGGTAATCTCACAGTACCTACTACATGACCCCCACAAGCCTCTCAACCCTTCAATCATTAATGGAAGTGGTCAAGCTAAAATGGGTCTGAAGCACCCAACTCTCACACATTTCCTATGCCCCCCAGATAAATTAAAGGACTACAACAAGGATCCTGCTGTATATGTTCTATGATATAATTGGTATGCTTCTAATGTATCTCAGGGTTCTTTCACAAACTGCTTGAGTGCAGTAAGATATCTATAAAGGCAACAAATTTACCATCTGTTTTCTGGAGTAGCAACCCTTACTCTGGTGATGACTGGATTGAAGATGATATGATTACAATAAGTTTCTGAAGCCATGTCCTTGTCAAAGCATGTTACAATACCTCTATTTCTAGAATGCTACTTACTACATGGTCATATCTACCTGGGACCAGCAGTCACTCATGGTGATAATGGCAAGAAGGGATCAAAAATGTGTAATGTGAAATTACATGACATGACAACCATAGAACCCAAGCATATTACCTATGTATGTCTGCAGGTCAGTGATCTAGTTCTCTTATGTTGTCTACCTGATCCATCATATTTCAAGTATGCTTTGAAATATCATCCATGTCTGCTTGGAATGAGAAGAACAGAGAATACAGCTTCCAAGAACTGTACCAGCACATTATTGCCTTCATTTGAGGAGCAGCCAATGAAAAGTGGAGAGAGGATCTCCTTCAGTGATAAAATGTGTGAGTGATCCTTCACCATTGCTAATTTACTTCAAAACCATTTTGGCATACAGACAGTTGTTCAGGAATGAGAAGGGCCACATCTATAATACAAAGACAATCAAGGTCACTTAACCAACCATAATAGAGAGAATGCAGGCACAGATGGAGGCACATCTGGCTGTGAAGACTGCTGCTGCCAATTAGCCATCTACTTCCAGATCTGCAGAGGAAGGTTCATCACTTCATTAGGTTCCAACCTCTTCTACTTCATCAGATGGTTAGCAACCTTCACTTCCTTGGGCTACAACTCCAACCAACCTACAACAAGACAACATTTTACACACCCCAGCGACAGCAGCTTTATCTGCATCTCTGTTCTACCATATGCCTACTCAATCTTCTATGGCAATACCTGTTACGATTCACTTCTCGTTTTATTCTTTGACTATGACTAAGCAGTACTTTGACTCTGGGTTCGAGTCCCAGCAAGTACATTCACTTTTACCTGTACTTTTAACGGAACCTTTTCGTTTCCAAAGCTTCTCTTCCAGAAGGTTCCGTCGCTTTCCCGCATTTCCGTTCTAATTTTAGTTTCTTGATTCGTCATCACTTCAGTCAGCTTTCTCACACCTGCCCTGAAGTGATTCCAGTACTATATAGACTCGTCGTACATCTTGTATTCCCTATCTTGTTCTTTCCTCTGGAATACCATCTACTCCTCTGGAACCTCTCGGTTAAAGTCCGAGAAACCTTGTCGCCGTTCGAGACAACCTCGGCGGTTCTCGTTACTCGTATCCTTGGGCGACATCACCACCCTCGTCACTCGTCACTCGTCCCACCTAGCGGCTTCAAGGCCCAGCACACTCGTCGTACCTCGTCCCCTTGTACTTGAGGACTACGCTCGCACCTACCCGGTACGAACGTAACAATACCATCTCACAGTTTTTATCCAGTCACCAGTCAGACTGGTTCATACACATCAACACCTTCTACAATTGCTGGTCACTTTTACCATTTGGTTCAATGTAACATCTCATTACCAGTCTCCAAGGATAAATCCAAAGTCCAGCTGTCTCCCTTACCTTAGCATCAACATGCTAAAACTCACAAATACTCTTGCACTGCTGATGAGTCCAAAGTTAAGTCATTCATTCCACATTCAACCCCAGTCAAGAAAAGGACTACTTTCACTGTGAAGGTGAAGGGTAAACAGCATGTTGTGGATGAGCCTGATGGTGGTCATGGTAGGTTGGAGGCTTCTAGTGATCACAGAGGTAAGAAACATGCCATAGGTGATTTGAAAGATAATGAGCACAGTGAAGCCTCTGGCAGTCACAATAACCTCAGGAAATCATCCAAACATAGATGCATCTAGATTTTGACATACTTCCATTCCTTCTTGCCACCAGATTGTATTGTCAATAATCACTTAAAGTCATTTCCCTGGTATCTTACTCTGATCCCTACCACTGGAGACTTGGGACATATTATATATACTATTCACCTGTATCACATTCTGATAGTCTGCAATGTATTGCTGTGCATGAGAATGGCTGATCCCTCATATCATGCATGATCTCTTGTAAACCAAAGAAAATGGTATGGCCCCATTAGATGAGCGAGTTCCTAGATATGGTCATGCTACATATTCTTGAGTAGATACCTTCCAGGGTACCATATATTGCAAGCCTCATATGAGGATATTTACTCATATATGGGCATATGTTAGTTGGACAATTTTTGTGATGAAATAAAATAGGAATGTGTTCAAATTGATATGCAAGCAGGATACTGGGAGTGGACATACATCAGATTGAAATATGACAACACATCTCTGTAATACACTAAGAACACATGAATGGATCCAAAGTTTTGTGATATGTAATATCATTTGATTATATATAGCACTGTGATGAAACAGATGACTTATGAACACAAATAATCTTGAAGGTGTGATATATGCTCCATTGTGAAACTCAGGTTTGATGCAGTTTAAATAAAAAGTGAATGAGACTTTATTACAGAGAGCCTGCAGTTATGATTCTACATTAATCTTATCCTGAAAGCAGAAGTATAGTAGTTTGTCATGACAAGTTTAAAGTCTATGTTGCCATTTGCATATGTTATACTAACTGGAAGATAGAGAATAGCACAGGGCAGAAGTCATAAGACCCATCTGGATAACATGAAATTTGACCTCCTCATAGAACTGATGGAAATTTCTTTATTGTATGCTTGAAAGACAACCAGTTTAATGGCCAAAATATACATGTGATTGTCATCATCATCATCATCATCATCATTAGAATTCTCTAGGTTTTTCATTTGTAGATCAATTTCAGTGTTTAGGGATGTAATGAAGTGGCTGTAAATGAAAGATCAGGACTTTGACTAAAGATTTCCAAATTTTTTGAGAAAGGCTTGTAGGAAAACTAAAAAGGGTATGTGATGTTGGGCTTCCAATTCAATGTTGTCATGGGTGAATAGTTTATACTTGCTAAAAATTGATCTATATACCATGAGATACTACCTAAGTTGGATAGTAACATGGAATGTGATAGCCTTCCTTGTCATAAATGTTGATTTTATAATCTTTATCATCAAGCATATCTAAGGTGTTGAGATTATTGATGGGATTGTGATCATCCATCAAATCACCATTGAGTGTCTGAGAGTAAATGTGGGAATAATTGCAAAGATTCTAATCAGTATCTCTTTACCTCCGATTTCTAACCAGATAGAAGCTAGAATGCAAATTAGAGATATTTTCTTTGAAAGGCAGTAAGAAACATATCAAAGCAATGAAGCAGTGGAAAATGTAAATTGGTAGATTGATGAGTAATTATGATCTATATTCCAAACTATATATTTACCATTAGTATGGCTATGATGTGTGCAAATCTCTTGATTCTGGCCATATATCATCATGACAGCAATGGGAATGCATGAAATAATAAAATGGTCAGTTTTCCAAAAATCTGGGGCACTTCTGACCTATCTACTCCATAATGTTTGAATTTTGGCATCAAGATTGCTATATTCTGGTAGCATGAGAACAAGAGTCTGCCATTGCTCCTCTATATGATCCCTATGGGAAAGTATGGGTGTTAGATATGTCATATCATAACTGCTATCCAGGATAGAATAACAATACAAATGTTGGAAAAAATAAAGAAAATATTAGAACACTTATAATATTTCTATTGAATGATTTATCAACTCCCTTGGCAATGGCTCTGGATAGGTATTAGTGCAGTGTATGTTGTGGAACCACATCTTGGCCAGTACAAATGCAAAAAAACATTGTAACTATGAGAGCATGCATTGTCTTCAATGTAGTAGTCAGTGCCTTCAGGGCTGAATACTTCCCAGGAGTGTTGTCAGAATGGTTACCCTGAAAATACATTTTCAGTACCATTGCCAGCCAAATATTCTCCTGAAGTCACATACCAATCTTGATCATTTATCCCAGAGGATTAAATGATAGATAATAAATGTCAGCCTTTGGCCATAGATCAGCTACATGGTTAAAAGACAGTCTCATGGACCATGTTGGGTCATGTGCTTGTCAAGGAGATATGGGACCAAATCCAATCTGATCACTGACATAGAGTGTAAAGCCAATGAAGTGAGGTCCAACATGGGAAATAACATTTGGTTGTTTGAGATTCAACAAAAATGATCAACCTTGAGAATCTATCATTTTTTAATCACAACATTGTTGTTTTGTAGTCTTCTCTCTCAATCAAGTGCTCCAAGGTCGAGAGGTTCATCTATTTGACTGGCATATCTTGGAACCACAGCAGATAATTAGCCATACCTCTGTTAGATGATATATATAAAATATCATAAAGATTGTCTTGCATATAAGCATCTGCTGCCTACATATAGTCTGGTATCACTATTGGATCATGATAGCCAGGTGCACTTCCTGCTATACATTACTATTGTCATACTCAAATGCATCATCACTTACAGCTTGTGTTAGACTATATAGTAATTTATATGGTCTTCTCAGAATTAAGA